>CP137675.1:15111967-15262772 GCA_037976565.1 Mesocentrotus franciscanus | reverse complement strand
ACAATGATTATACAGTCAGACCGCAGCGTGCGCAATAATGAGGCTGTAAGCTGATTTTTATTCAGCGTCTCATTGGTGATCTCGTAACATTCACATGTGCTGAAATTCACGAGATTTTCCGTGAGATTTGTAAGGGTGTACATGCAGCTGCTTTTGTGGTCGATGACTTCAGTCAATATGGCAGCACGCAACGGTAATTTACTCTAGAGATTTTCAGCTTCAGTTTGATATGAAATTTTCCATATTTCACAATTTTGAAACAATCCTTTTTCACCACTTTTATTGTCGTTATTTTTGTAACATTTCAACAGCTATTTTGTACCCGGAATTTCGCTTTTGGTTCCTGACTCTGGTACATAATTAATTTGTTTACTTTGAGATTCGTTCGAAAGATGAAAAGTCACTGATCAAAATAATGTCAAAACCTAATTTTCGCAAATTCATGTTCTCTTTATAATCATAGTAATTAAGACCCTAAAACCCGGAAGTTACCAATTTGTTCTTTCTATGATGGCGCGAAATTGTGTGATTTCATACTGTGCACGCCGCCGACTGAGCAATGGCAATACATAACTGATTATTAAACTCCAGGAGCTCCGCCGCGCCACCGACTGGCCGAAAAATAAGAAAAAGGTTAAAAAGAAATATTGTAGAAAAAATATCTGGAAGGCAGGTGACGAATTGATCCCAGGTCCTTATATTGTTGTCATGACTGTTGTGTCTGCGCAAGTGCATTACCGGCGCACGCCACAAGACACGCTTGATGCACTTGGTATTCAGAATGTTAATGAACCAAAGCGGAACATATGTGACGTAGTTGACGTATTTGACCAATCAGAACTCTCTATTATCACATCGGCAACATTGACTACTTCTTTTAATTATTCATGAACATTCGCGTGATTTTTCTTGGTTCCGGACTCTGGTACAGCGTATAATATAATAATTTTGATATCATTGTAAAGCAAAATATCTATGCTTTACGCTGATTATAACATCTTTGTGACGCAAGAATGATTTCTATGTGAAAATCAGCCCTACTCTTAAGATAGATTTATCGTCAAAAAACCCCATTTTGTCGGCGAAATATCTGTTCCCAAAATATATTTAACATGATTGTCATATAAGTATACAGAAAGTGCAATGTCTTATCTGTAAAATAAGACCAATTTCATGAGAAATGAACAACTATAAAGGCAAAAACTGCCAATCGGAAAGACCGTCTGCACTACTCATTACGTATGCAAGACACGTAAATTCTGCATATGTGCTGAATAAAATAGAGGGTTTTCGCACCGGCTGCGGACTGACTGTATATAAAGGTATGAAATGAACATTAAAAGTACAGACCATGATTAGATGAAGGTAAAGAAGGATTGAAAAAAAAAAGTATGTTTGAGAAATGATGTATGGAATGAAACCAGATTCTGGCTAAATGCAGCTGAGTGTTTGTAGAGTGACACACTTTGTTATTCCAACGTCAGTGCTGAGCTGCTGCAAGCAAAAGTATTAATAAAAGTCGAATTTGCATACAAAGTCCTTCATATACCATCACTTGAATTTCTTTTGCTTTTATTGAGAGTTCATGGGGAAGATAATGACACTTGTAATATGGCATTAAAGAAGTCTTAAAAAAAAAAAAAAATCATCCCCTCAAATTTTATTACATTGTTATGGTCTATGACACAAATGATTCATGCAAGATTATAGGATTAATCATGATTGCACATGGTTCATCTGCAGATGGATGAAATATCCTCAATTCCATTAGTACAAAAAATATCCTCCCAAAACTATGAAACATTTCAACATTACTTCTGTGCTTAATGTTTTCTGTTGAGTAAACCCCCTACTTGTGACTGGTGTATGAGTCTCCTTGCATGCACCTCTTGACCTTGTCCCATGGATATAGCTCTACAGGCTTGAGAGGGGAAAATGAACTACAACTTATTCATCAATATTTTTTTAAAATATGCATCATTTACTTGCACCAACATAGTATCTGTGTATCTGTATCAGACGATTAGACTCATGAAATAAACATCCAACCTTACTAAAATTTTCATAGTCCCAGATATATCAATAATGAATGAATACAACCATGTTGCTGCCTTGAATTGTGGGGGAAATCCTCCTTTGTTTTTGTGCATGAGGGAAAATAGTATAAATCATATGCTCCAAAATCATTATATCAGTCATGGGAGCATGTGTGCTTGTGTAAGACACTTTGATTCTCCAAGAAAACCTCCTGAATTCTTACCGAAAGAATGCACCTTCCAATGTCCTTTTTGCATCTCATTATAAGAAGACACTTTGTAAAGTTCATCTTTGTCCAATTGTCATTACAATTACAGGAATCTAAAGGGGGCTAATGACATTTGTATAAAGTGACATGGGCATGCATCTGTTAAATTGTATTATACTTCGTGGTCGTGGTGGAGGGGTTTAAGGCGCTTGACTGGAGATGCGAAGGTCGAGGGTTCGAATCCCGACACGACACTAATATTCTTTGGCAAGATATTAACATGCACTTGCTCCTCTCCACCCAGGTGTTAAATGGGTACCCGTAGAATGCGACTGTCATTGTTGGTCAAACAGTTTTTGAGCGTCAAGTAATGCCTGGCTGGAATACTCCCTAGGGAGTGGAGATTGAGCACACAGTGTGTGCGGGCAAGCCTTGAATCCAATGACCGGGTAATAGTATATCTGTAAAGTGCTTAGAGACATCGAGATGTATTAAGCGCTATATAAAAGTGGAATATTATTATGTACATGTATGTCCAGGGCACTTACCAACTTTGAGCTTCTTGCCTAGTCCTTCAATCTGACTGGTAGGATCTGATCCCATGGATAGGAAGCAGATGAGAGGGGTATGGACATCGCTCTCTTCCCATGTCTTTTCCAGGTCAAGGATGACTGGGTCAGCATACTTGCTTCCCATGGAGTCGGCGATGTACTTCCTTGCTTGTGGGATGGTACGATCCGTACACCAAGATCTGAGATAATGAAATGGTAGGAGATGCGGCATCGTGAATCATGTTCTCACAATGAAACAATAAACATGTGCCGTACATATCCTATATATTTCCAATTATTGATATTTTCTTTCTAATCCATCATTCTGTTTTTTTAAATAAATAAATTTAGGTTTGTTTGTACAAAGAATTTAACCTTGCTAATTGTAAGAACATAGATGTGGTTTGCCAGATGCAGAACCAACAGCATTAATATTCCTGTAGTAATAACACTGTGTATGATTAGAACATAACCAGCTTTTAAAAATCTACTTTCATACCAGTGATGTATCATTAAAAGACCTTCAGTTATATCTAAATACAAGACAGTGCTGGAACAGGATACCATGGCCACACCACTAAACCTTCATATGATATGTATTACAGACCCATTGATAACCAACAAAAACAAGGCCATTCACAGTAATGAAATTGATTGGTTCATTGCCAGTCTGGTGTCGGTTTCTTTTAATATAGAGTGTAATAATGAAATAATAGTCTGCACTTTACATAGAGTGGTGAAGTGTGACGTCATCAAAAAAATATCTATTTTGAATTAATTTTTTCTTCATTTTCCGAAAGACCACAAAAATAATGTCCAATGTCGAAACCAATTGAATAGGTTAAGTATTGTCGAGATATGACCATCTGAATAAAAGATTGCCTATGGGAACTCAGTGTTATATTGCTCTGGTTCATAACATTAGGAGCCAGAGCAATACAACACTGAGTTCCTATAGGAAATCTATTTATTCAGATGGTCATATCTCGCCAATAATTTACATATTCAATTGGTTTTCAACATTTGGACATTATTTTTGATGCTCTTTTGGAAAATGAAGAAAAAATTGAGAAATTCCAAAAACAGATTTGTATGACGTCACAGCTTCGGTACTCTATAAACTAGCTACAAGAAGCCCTTACCTGATGAGAAGAAGTTTCCTGAAAGTGTCCAATGAAGTGTTATATCCATCAGGGATTATCTCCTCTTCAGGGGCATCTTTGTCAAACCATACCTTCCAGGTTCTCTCATTGCGCTGGATCTATAATAATAATAATATTACGCTTTTATAGGCGCTTAATACATCAATGAATATGTCTTTAAGCGCTTTACAGATATATTATTAACCCGGTCATCAGATTCAGGCTTACCTGCACACAATGTATGCAGACTATAGCAAATAATGAATATCGAGATAGGGCAGACATGCTATCATAGATTTGTTCTTGATTGTCAGTTATACTATATTTTTGTTTACAAGTTTTAAATGATATTAAACTGAAGAAAAAAAGAAGAAAAAGGGTGCGCTGCTTGTTCAGAAGCTGATGAATCATTGCATTGAACAATGCTGGTAAAGTCACATATTATTTTAAAAAATATATGTACAATAATGAATGTGGACTGCTCAGCAAAAACTGCCCAAACAATGACGAAATGGTTGGCACTTAGAATGTAATTCAAGTTTAAGTGACTTGAAACTTTGAGAACTCAACAAGGTATGGAATATATAAAGTTCTTACTATGCTTATGATATATCCATACAAGTATATAGCCTCCAATATTGCATCTGGATGCTTTCTGTATTAAGCCTTGGCAAAGGAGAGAATTCAGCAGTCACCTGGTTAATAGGCAAATGTTATTTCAACTAGGTAGAAGGAGTTACATGTACCTGTGAAAGTATTTCTGAGTACTGAGGTAGCTTGCTCAATTCTACCAGGTTAAGCCAGGTGACATCTGTGATCCACTTTGATGGCTTGGGTGGACAGGCTTTCAAGTCCAGAGCAGCACCACCTACAAGTAATACATTCCATGGTGCAAATTTAGTAATGAACCAATTTGTGATAAATATCATTTTCCAGCATTTTTGTGTGATATTAGCTGCAAGATGTCTGATGTGTCAATTAATGGATCAATCAGGACACTGACACATTCCACAATGTTTAATGCATAAATGATCCTAGTTTACTGCTTCAATTTTTCCAATTTATTTTTTCTTAACAATCAGATCGCCTGAATATCTACTTGAATCGGTTCACCTTATTTAGAGTTTGAAGATTATCCATGACTTCTGAACTTGAAGCATGTCTAACATTACCAACTTCTCTGTTCAGTACAAATTTAAAGTAATCACCACCAATCATCTGAAGCTCTTTATCTTAAAAGAATTTACATGTTTTTGTACAAGTGGAAACCTTTGGATATATACTCGTCCTCTTCAAACAGAAAACAACATCCTATATGTACAAGGTGTGAATCATTTTAACAGAATAACCTAGATATGCATACCTTTGATCAGAGTTTGAAATTCTTTGATTCTGACATTGCCCAGTTGCTGATCAATCTTGAGGGCAATGAGGAGAGTAAAGATAAACTTGTGGTTCTCATAGAGGCCCCTGCAGGAGTACCTGAACACTTCATACGTAAGCTGGCTGATGATGTTTGCAATGCGCTTGGCTGGTATGGGTGACTTCTCAGATCTATGGAGAGAAAGAAAAATCAAATAAAAAAAACATTCATTGAAAGTAACATGGTTCCCTTGCTTGTGTAGCATGCAGCATGGTTAACCCTTTAGCAACTAAACTGCTCGAAACCACCCCTCCTTTAACTCACTGAACCGCCCGAAATCGCTTATGCGTTTCTGTCCGTTTTCAACGCTATAGTATCCGTTCTAGGGTCTACCGTGATAATGTTATACATGCGTAATCCTTACGATGTCTACAGTAGGATTCTGCATAGAAAAATAGTGCATGTTTCATATTGTTCAGAACAATGTCAAAATGAGAGCAATATTGCAACATCTTCCGGTGAGTAATAGGCCATTTTTACAAAATCTCTAGTTGCTAATGGGTTAACATAAGTAAAGACAGCAAGCAATTATAATCAGAAGAATATGTATGACTGGTATACCTTTTGAAAGTACAAAGAAATATTGGGTGTAAATGTTTTGTTTCACATAGCAACACAATCTAAGATCCAAATTTGTTTCCTTCTCATTGCGATCAAATAAAGTACAATGTCAATTTAATTTCAAACAGCGAAACAAAATATGAACCAATTTTGTTTCTTTCTCAACAGAATCAAATCAAAGATGACTCCTGTGTAGAAAGAGGAGACAACACTATTACATTACTTTGATGAATTATATATCCTAATTACTACATAACTTTTTGTAGAAAACCAAGTGGTCCCTGTATTTAATACACATAAGAGGGAATTGAGTTGTTAATTGGGTTAATAATAAGAAAGAGATAATGACTTACCTTGCCATGGAGAGATCAAAGATACCAAGGAACTGCTTTAGAGATGTCTGGTACATGACATTAACCATGCTCATCTCAGTGATCAAGAAGTACAGGATGCTACCTCGATTAGCCACTAAATGAAGCAATGAAGTGGAACTACCATTAATTATCTTCTAGACATTAAGCATTAAAAATAAAATGACTTTACATGTATTTTTCATAATAATTTATTTATTTTATTTTATTTATTTATTTAATTTCCAGGTACATGTATAAACAAAATAGAAATTACAACACAGAGCATATAACATGAAAGAGTTACAAGACAGTGAAAAATGCCACCAGCGGACGCCTGAGGATTACCTAAAAGAATTTTCATTCTGTCATGAGGTTCTCCACGTCCGCTGGTGTTACATGTCAATAGATTTAAGAAGTAACGGTAAAATAACATAACATAACAGAATTCAAGTACATCCATCAAGCATAATAACTTATAACTTAATAATTATGCACATGTCAGCACAAATATCATGAAGTACTTGTAGGTACCACTGTTTTTTTTCTTTTCCTTTCAATCACCTGCACTTACAATTTATTTACATGCAAATGGTTAAATTTCTTTTGCCACAGCTTTTTTTTCCTTCAAAAGGTGTCATATCATATTTCATATTTGATGGGTATTCTATTGTATGGTTGAGAACATAAATCATCTGTTTAGACAAAAGAATAATGCTTGGATGAAGCAAAGGATGATTACATGTGTCATTACATATTTCACCCAGAGGAGACAATTTGATTTTACTTCAACATGTATTCTAGCATGTTTGATCCCAGCTTACCTTGGACTTATAAACTTCTATTTAACCTTTTTCTAATAAGAGGCGACTTTATTTGAACCATTTTTTATTCCTTACCTGGTCTGAATTCTTCTCTTGCTTCATTGATCTTGAGTTCAGTATCTGCTGCCACCACTAGTTTCTCCGTCACTTCTTCAGCTGTCACTTTGGTAGAAGCAAGCACAGTGATGAGAGACTCATCTTCAACCAGGGAACCCTATCCAGCACAATGAGAGGAGATATCAAGAAACATTACAAACCATTTGAAGCATCAATTACTTTAAATTAGAGCAATACGCATCTCATTTACTTATATTCCTGTTCAGTGCAAAAATAAAATAAATGTACATATCTTTTTTTACCAAATAAACCATTCATGTTAACTATCAAAGGAGTAACAGGGAAGCAACTGATCTAAACACCATTAATATGTAGTCAGCCAAATATGAGTCACATTTGAAATCACTGTCAAATCACAGACATATTTTTGTATCCATAAAGTCTAACGTGTCCCCCCTCAAGTCATGTACCTCATATTGCCCTACATTCACCTTTCTTTATCAACAGACCAGTAACACAGTAACATCAGTAACCTCTTCCCTATCCTATACTACCGGGTACATTCACACGTTGAATTCTGATCGACACAGCTCCTGACCATTCATCTTAAAGTATAAAAGCCATTGTCAAAATGATGCTTGTGTACTTACCTGTGTACTTGTAAGTCTAAAGAGCAGATTATCTTCAAGTTCCTTCATCTTTCGTTTGTTGGCTGTCACATCCTCCAGCAGAGCAATTCTTTCTGATTCCAATTCCTAGGTCAGAACAAACATGCCATTGACTGATTTTAGGGCATTTTTACTTCTAACACAAAATGAGACAGTATTAATTCACACTTTTGTGAATGATTTTAGGGCATTTTTACTTCTAACACAAAATGAGACAGTATTAATTCACACTTTTGTGAAACTCAGATCACATATAAACACACATCTTCTGTATATAATATGAATATAAATGTGAATATTTTACCAAGTAGGACGATTTAGAACAATTCTGTATATTTTAGAAATGTTCTCAGCTTCTTCATTGTTACTCAAACACATTTTTCAAATATGAAATGATGGCTCTTATCCATTTGTTGGCAATGCCGGATACACATCCCTCAACAACATGCAACAACTCATACTTGTACCACAATTTCAATGTAGATAAGGGACCTCCGTCTTGTAAAGAGTTGCGATTCGATTGCAACTCTTTATAGTAGAGGGCCCCGGGAATGGACGTGACACAATCCCTAATTGAGATATAATAAACCAGTTAAAATCATGTCCTCCAACTATCCCCCTCATATATGTAATACACATGGATGTCACACAACATGTACCTGCTTTTCTGTGAGGATTACTCTACCAAGCAGCTGATCTTCTAGACCCTTCATGGTAACAGTGAAGTCAATGATAGAGGCTTTGGCTGATACCTGCAAAAAAAAAAGAGAGCAAAAGTAAGAAATAATTAAAATTAAAATCAAAATTTTGAAAAAATATACAAAGATACATCAATAGAAAGTTCTCTAATAGTACATATGTAATTCAAAACTTAGCTCTCCATAGTTAACAACAATTCCAGGAATAGCTGCAAAATTATTTCCACATTAGGTTTGCTTAAAGTAGTTGTCAACTTCAATATTATCTTTTGTAGACACTAAACTCTTGTAAATAGGTCTTGTTGATCATATCATGAACGCCTAAAACCATCTTCAGTAGATGTAAACTTCTTGTAACAAAGGGTTCCACTAATATTATGATAAAGAGAACAGATAAATGTGTGCTGTTCATGTTACCTAAGGTAAATATAAATCATGTAAACACTGGGCATCTATTATTAATTAGGGAACAAAGTAATACACACAAATAAGACAATCTTGGGTAGATGTAAACCTACTGACTTTAACGTGAATGTGTAAAACATGAAAGCGGGGAAAAAGTGCACTACTTACACTCTCTTCGGTAAATCTAGCCTAAACCTTTTACGACACTGCTTGTCAACTGCAACATATTAAACTGGGTAATAGACACCAATACAACTATCTTGAGTAGATGTAAATCTTTTGCGACAACTGGGTGCCATTTATCATATCACTAATTGAAAAAATACATGTGTACATTGCTATGGAACCTTATATCAATTGATAACACATTGAGCGTCAGCAACAAATTAAAAACAGAGCAATGTGCATATTGCTAATGCTATCTTAGGTAGATGTAAACATTTTATTGCGCTATGTGTCCTATCCTGTCAATGTGAAGAAAAAAAATTAGCATATATTTACAGAACTAATAGAATTTTTAACATGTATTACCATACCGTTGATTCAAATTCACAGCACCATCTAGCAACACCAGTGTATAAGTTGATTTCATGTGATGCATGATGGGAAAAAGTCAACAAAAACATCAGCTGTGGCATTGTTATATACCCTATGGGGCACTGTTAATTGCGAATCCATCCTATTGAGAAAAAAAATACTGAAAACCTGAAGAAGGTATGTTTTTACCTCTGGTGTGTAGGTAGGGTTAGCAAGCTTGGTGGTCATGTAGAGTGTAAAACCACTCATCACATCACACTCTTTGTCTCCTACTTTCACCTGGCAAAAGATGACAAAACAAAACTGTATTAAAATCTTTTCAGAGTATTTAAAAGTTTACTAGCGGAATATAATAACGTTTAGCAATAAGACATCATTAAACCTATTGGCAAAGGATCATAAACAAAATGGTTTCCGACAAGACCGAGAGAGCAAGAACCCAGATGGCTACAGGTTAATGACCTTCACCAAGAACCTGTTACCAATAATTGAGCTGCAGGAGCCTGTGAATCCATCATCATTTTTCACCCTGGGACTCCTTCATCATTTCACCTTCAAAATTTCATGAAATCTAGTAATTACTTACCACAATTATATCATTATCTCATGTATGCAATCACTATATTTAACTTGTAAAACTTACAAGAAAGTAGTAGGAAAACTAATTTGATGTAGGATGTAATTTTGACTCATGATCAGCTTATCATAATTCAGTCTACTTAAAAATGTTTTATAATATTGCCTATCAAATTTTGAACTTGAAATTTGAATTCATTGAGTTGTCTCCCAGAAGATTGAGATTGGTAGAAGAATAACCAAAAATATTTTACAACATGGCATAACATAGGAATAGAACAGTGGTCGCAAAGACACCTTTATCCTAACTGGTATTGTTAAACTAACATAGAAGAATATTTGTCTTGTTAAGCATCTATGGATTGTTACCTTAAACGTGCTGCCAGATTTGATGAAGTTCTTTTCAAGGACATTATCGAGGGCAGGATCCAAATCTTCACCAATATCTTCAATGTAGAGAGGTCTCCTAGGGACAGGGCATCTTCTAGATGGGTTCTGAAGTACTTGTGGTTCAGCGATGTCACCTATTGTCAAGAAAGTAAACCACATATATTTTTAGCACGGGCTGCACAACCATTTTTGCAGATACCTGCCTTGCTAATTTTATAACAATGATACATTAGTGTGTGTTACCACTGTAAATTTTATACTGAGCGTTTGATGCTATTACATTCCTAGGAAGATGGAATTTTATCCATATCACTGATAGCTTTGCAATGGTTAAATGGTAAGTGCATGTTAAATGTGAAATTGATAGTATTAAAGTAGTGAAAGGGTAGAAAGGTAGATATTGATAGCATTAAAATGTTCTGATTTTTAATTTTTTTAAATATTAACATATTCTTTAGTTTACATGTTGTGTTAGGACGGTAATACATAAATGTGTACCAATCACCGAAACAATTTTTGCTCTTGATGTAAGGGTACCATGTCGCTATTCTGTATTTCATAATATATAAGCTCCAATAATTACTTCTACAAAGAGATATTGCAGTTTAAATACACCCTCAGTGAACAGTAAATCATCTTGTTGAGTAGATATGGTCGCGCATAGGATAGGGCGCGCATGGAACCCATGTTGTCAGACATGGGCCCTATACGAGGGGTTTTACGTTATCCTATATTTTCTTCATACTCCAGAAAGGGTGTTTCACAAAGACTAAGATCGACTTTAAGTTGGACTTATCTATGGCAGGCCGTTCATGCCACTGTTTGCTCTCACCATTTACTGACATTGGTCTCTCAAGGGACGTACAAATCATGGTCACAAATCTACAGAATTTACATTTTTTGATAATTCATTATTGAAGGAAAAAATATTATCTGAAGATCATAATGATGAGAGCAAACAGTGGCATGAATGGCCTGCCATAGTTAAGTCCAACTAAAAGTCGATCTTAGTCTTTGTGAAACACTCCCTGGTCTGTTTATCTATAGAATGCCAGGCAGAGGTTTTGGGTTGGTATTATACATTCTAGCTATTCACAAATTATTCTTTCAGGTGACTGGTAAACTTTAAATATTACATCCGAGGAGGATGCTGGTTTCCTAAGATTTTGGTAAATTTACCTGGAGCCCATTGTCACTCTCTCTGTTCTTGATCCAGACTTTTCCTTGACCTTGTGGATCAATTAGTAGAGGGTAGCGGGTAGCTTTGGTCACAATGATACCATTCTGAATAGATAGCTCATCATTGGGTAGACCCTGCAGATTCCATTCTCCAATCTAAAAAAAAAAAAAAATTAAAATTAAACTGTTGCAACAAAATTACTATAATCAAATTATCCAATTATTTCTTTGAAAAAGAGGGAATTCAAAGTATAGTTTCTAATGTCTCAAAGAATTTTGTTCATATACGCAAATAATGCAACATTTCCAATATACATTGGTAAGCAATTTTCTATAACCTCTGTACATACATGCGACACAATACTATAGCAATATCGCAAAATTGCTTTATTCAAATATATGTATGCAGTCATAGTATTAGGTGTTTGACTACCACAATGCGTTGTGGAGCTTTTCAGCTGAAACAGTCAGTTTCTACTTCTTGAATTGATTCCCTCTAAAAAAGAGAATGGTTTGGATAATACAAACTTGAATATTTCAATTGACTTACAGTAGGTGCATCCACCAGCATGTTAGTGACATTGAGGTTAGGTGAGAAAGGAATGCGTCTCTTGGAAAGCTCTTTGGACCACTCGTCCATCATCATGAGACGGAAGACTTGATTGAATGGACCAGAGTAGGAGAGGAAACCAGTAGCAAGCAGTACATCACCTACCAGTCTAATATAACAAAAGAAAAGGAGGAAACATGGTTTTGGGGTGTGAAGAATTATTTCATGATGCCCTATTTGCACAGAAACATGCATTGAAACAGAGGTAATCAGAATTCTGCTTGAGTTTAACCATTGATTCAATATTAAAATGAAAAATGAATTGACAAAATAATCTTTAACATACACATGTATATATGTAATTCCTTTGTATCAAGTGAAAAAGGGACAATAAAATTAGCTAATATTATTGTTATCAACAATAATGATTCAGTTATTTCTGCCTCTAAGCAAAGTTCAAGTGACTGGTTATTATCATGGAAGCTACAATGAATGTCCATGTACTATCACTAATGATTTATGATTTATCAGATATCACAACCACTGATTCAGAGTGGATGAGAGTTTCTTTTTCTATGTATTTCTATATCATTCTTCTATTGACATCCATTCTCTGACATTTTTCCTCTCTGACCTGTTGATTTGGGTTTTAAACTCTTTGCTCTGCTGAGTCCATCGAATCTTCTCTCCTCCAAGACCATTGATGAGCGCTGATGCTGCCTGCATCTTATGCCTACAAGACTCTGCATCATTTAACAGATCCTGAAAAGAACCCACATTACATGATGTTTTTCAGTTATCAGTTTGCTCAGTTTATCATGTACTCCTCCATGTACGTATAACATCAATTTGCCATTTTGAATTGCCTCATTCATATTCAGTTCATTCAAATGGCACCGTTAACAAGAGTCCTTCCTGATGACATCCTTCTTAACCGCATATGTACACAACACTACATGTAACATTATGACTTAATCTTGAAAGAACATAAGACAGCAGAAAATCAACAAGGAGCAATCTCACTTTAACTACTGCAAATGAAATAAACCACCTATATATGAAAACATATTTCCTATACTTTTCAGAGATTTAATAGCAGAGGGCAATTTATACCTCAATGCTGCTACTCTTGCATTAACTCTGCTTTAAACCCTCTCTTTAAAATACCTCTGATATAATTTGGAGAATATATATGAAGTCATTTGAAAATATCATAGCAAGAATCCTGTTCCACACCACTAGTAAGGACAACAGGGTTATATAAGAAGTGTTGTGTTAACAACCAGAAATGCTGTAAAACTCACTAGAATGAAGTTTCCAACACCTTTCACAGCTTTGACAGGGAATCTTGAATGAATTGAAAACAATACCAACCTGCTTTTCTGTCATGGCTGCATCAAACTTGGCCTGGACTTCATCCAGTTCCCTCTGCTTTTCATCGAGCTGACCTTGGGCTTTTTCCAATTCTTTGGTGGCAATGTTCAACTTGGCCTCTTGGACTGCAAGACTGGCCTGACAAATGTAAAGGGATAGACATGGCATTATGATGTTTTTAAATAATCAATTTACTTTTAGTGCCTAAGATCAGGCAATTTAGTATGATTAGCCCCAATTCCTGTAGAGAGCAGACTTGTGCATATATACAAAGTTTTATATTGTTATTCATTGTTTTTCTTTCCTCTTGGTAATACATTTCTTTTCTACACTACACAAAGCTGGAAACTCAGCCTTCACCTCCATCTACATATTTTTTTATTTATTTAATTTTTTTAATATTTTTTTAACTGCAAGTCTTCTTTCTCCTCTATTCATACACATGTATTTATGCTGGCTATTGTCCTTTTCTATATCTCTAAGGGTAAGGATCACCAGCACTTGAACATGGTAAGTAGTAACCATTTCATAAGGATGGAAAAATTCATTTAAAATATGTTTTTGTCTTCCTTAATATTTAATTAATTTTAAGTCTTGAAGACCAGGGGGGTGTTTCACAAAGATCCTAAGTCGAACTTAACTCTCAGTTGGACTTACAAATTATGGAGAGCCATTTGTAGCCTTAAAATAAAACATATTCAAAAGCAAAAAATCAAGTATTTTAGACTCTTCATAAATTCCACATCAAGAACATGAAATCTCCTTGATACTAGAAAATATTAATGATTTGAATTAACATTTTATGCCTTTTAAAATAACTTTTACAAAATATTTTCAAAGATGCTAATGGCTTTCCATAATTGTTAAGTCCAACTTAGAGATAAGTTCAACTTAGGATCTTTGTGAAACACCCCCCAGGTTCATGAGAAAGATCATGAATATATCATGGACAGAAAAGATAAAAAATAAAGATGTGTTCAAGAAGCAAGCATAAAAACATCACTCATTAACACAATAACAGAGAGGCAAAAGCAATCCGTTGGTCACATATAGAGAAAGGATAATCTAGAAAAAAATACATATTAACAGGGAAGATTGCTGGAAAGAGAAGCAGGGGAAGGCAACACCTCATATTTGCAAAGTCTGAATAAATGGGCAACCAAAAATTAAATGAGCCATATCAGCTTTTAAGAATAGCAGATAATAGACAGAATAGGAGGGCTATGACAGTCACTGTCTGTAACAAACCTGGCACTGGATGAATATTTAATGGATTCAATAAGTCAAGAAAATGATGGACAACACCGAATGAAGAGGGTGCTTTAACAAATTAGAAATCATTTGGATCATACATACAAGTTTCATTGCATGAAAATCAATAAGAGCACATAGGCTTACCTTTAAAGGCAAAACTTCTTTGTTGATTCCAAAGAACGTTGACATTGCACATGTCCACGAGCACAGCCCAGCAACATCTCCACAGACTTTCTTGGCATTCACATATGAGTAGTCTTCCATGCTCAGATAAGGGTGAAGAAGCTCCACTGTCTCGGATGTGATGGAATCCTTAGCAAAGTTTTGCAGAGCATTCAAGAACCCACTTCCACTCATCAACTGGAAAACAACCAGAACGTCAATGACGTAGCGCTCATCGGCATCTCGCAACAACAAATATCGTAAATTTTATGTGCTACACTTTTGAACTGGTAAAAAAATAAAAATTTGAAACCCATACTATAATACATCACTGCCTACAGTACTCAATTAACAATGCATACATGCAATGTACATGGGGTCATGTACTAGCACACAAGTCACTAGCTGACACTGCACTGTTGACTCAGATCAGCTAGACTGGAATGCTCCATTCGCAAAACGGGGGTGTGGGGTAAACAGACTGGAAAGCAACACAAATCTGTCACAAATCGACCACCATTTCTCTAAATTTATATTCGCTAGTACATTTATCATTTCTTGATATTTCCTATCATTTATAAAATTGTTATATTTTTGCCAGATTGGGCCACCAGCATAAACAATAACTGTGAGTATTGTTCTACCATGGACCCTACTACCATAGTTCTACTTATCCAAAGTGTGTGTGCAAGGGGTATGCAGTGTGATTGCCATGCCTAGGCCTATTCTGGCCTTGCGCTAGTAGCGCTTTGCTGAAATAAAATGCGTTCTGAACATTTAATTTTCAACCTCTCTTTTCTCCTCTTTTTAATCCACAAATCAAGTGTTTTCTGTGAGAGATCAAATTTGCAAATAATCATCCTAATATTTTGCACAAAACTTTAAAAATGAAATGAAGGAGAAGAAGCATTTTTTTTTATTTTTGAATACGGCCGGGGCATTATGGCCCCCCCTAAGATCTCGGCCGATCATGGGAAAATTTGCATGCATGTCAAGTGAAGTGTATAGAACACTATAGCAATTTCAATTTTTTGAAAAAATTACTCATTTGCATATTTATGGTAAATTATGCAAATAAGGTCAAAAAATTCATATTTTTTACCCATAAATCATATATTCTTCATATTTAAGCTTTCTTTTCCACTACATATATTTGTTAGACCATTTGGAATAATAATACGAAAACAAAATTTGGAAAGCTAGGTTATTCCTTATGTTATCTCGTTTTGATAATTTCTTATGTATTTCATTGTTTTTTTAACTTATGTATTTCATTGTTTTTGTTGTTTTATTTCATTTCTAACTATAATTTAACTATTTTGACCCCCAAAACAAACACCTAAACTTTAAACAAGACCAAATAACCAATGTTTTATCTCTTTTTAGGAAAAATGATATTTCCATATGTTTTGTACACAAATCACGAAAATGAGCGATTTTCGGGCCGACATGTAAAAACAAAAAGTCACGTGACTTTGTAACGGTAGGTCTGATTTTCAAAAAAATTGTTTTAAAAGATGCGCAAGACTCGAAAGAATAAAGTCATGAAGCGGCGGGGGTCATCCGTATGCGTTCCGAACAATCAGAAAAATCGCGGAGGGGGCCATCATGGCCCCGGCCTTATTAGGGTTAAGCCAGAAACCTCCATTACCTGAAAATTGTGAATTGTTAAACGAGAGCAATTTTCATTGCAAGAAACTTTTGTGATTCAATAATTTTGCAGCATGAAACTTTTGCAAACTCGAACTTGCAGATTCGCATAACGATTAAAAGTTTCTGGTCTTACAGAATTCCTTTATGTAAGGGAATGGACATTGAGAGCTCAAAATATTTTCCATAGAATACAATATTTCTATAAATGATCATTGCTAATTTACGTGTCACATGGCAACTCAAATAATTGCACTTACACACACGCTATTTACCATACAGCAATACCCTCACTTCATACTCAGTTTAAAAGAAAATACACCAGTTGGAGTCTATGGCGCGCCGTTTGACCAATAATTCAGATAAACACTGTTTATCGTTTATCGTCGAAAAACAGTGTTTATCGACTGATAAACACTGTTTATCAAGCGATAAACACTGTTTATCAAGCGATAAACACTGTTTATCAAGCGATAAACACTGTTTATCGAGAGAAACTATGTTTATCGACTGAAAAACACAGTTTCTCTCGATAAACAGTGTTTATCGCCGAAAAACACTGTTTATCGCTGATAAACACTGTTTATCGAGAGAAACTATGTTTATCGACTGAAAAACAGTTTCTCTCGATAAACAGTGTTTATCGGCGATAAACAGTGTTTTTCGGCGATAAACAGTGTTTTTCGGCGATAAACACTGTTTATCAAGCGATAAACACTGTTTATCGAGAGAAACTATGTTTTTCAGTCGATAAACATAGTTTCTCTCGATAAACAGTGTTTATCGGTCGATAAACAGTGTTTTTCGGCGATAAACACTGTTTATCTGATTTATTGGGCAAATGGTGCGCACTTATGGCGCGCTGTTTGACCAATAATTCAGATAAACACTGTTTATCGCCGATAAACATAGTTTGTCTGGATAAACAGTGTTTATCGCTTGATAAACAATGTTTATCGCCGATAAACAGTGTTTATCGCCGATAAACACTGTTTATCGAGAGAAACTGTGTTTTTCAGTCGATAAACATAGTTTCTCTCGATAAACAGTGTTTATCGGTCGATAAACAGTGTTTTTCGACGATAAACAGTGTTTATCGGCGATAAACAGTGTTTATCTGAATTATTGGTCAAACGGCGCGCCATAGGAGTCCCTGCTATATAAGCAAAGACAATAAGTTCTGATATTTCAACCAAAAATATATAAACAAGGCCCAACACATACAAATATGTAAATATCACCAAAAGTTAACCCGTAGGGTTACACTACAAATATAACATCTAAATGCTCAAGACTTGCAAGTTTTTTTTGTAAGTCCTATATACACCTCCTCTCTTCCTTTGACTCTCTGGAACTTGGTCCTGTAATTGACCTATATTCACCCACACTTCTCTAGCTTCACTTTTTATGTCTCACACATAACTTGATTCGCTGGGATTAGCCTTAGGTCCTGAACTAACCTAGCTATATATTCCCCAATAATTCACTTCGCATATGCTCTTTCAACCTGTACAGACCTGAAGTAGATGCACATCTCAATATCCACAAATCTGTACCTCCTTAGTACAATTTCTTTTCAACCCGGAATTTCTTTTGTTTCATTTTAAAAGAAAAAAAATAAAGAACAAAAAAAAAATGAGAATTCAAGTCTACTCTGCTCTAGAGAGTTTCTAAGAAATATTACACATGACTCTCTTTAAATTATGTTCAAGTCAATCAACACACATCCAAAATATATATCATTCAACAATGACAATGACAATTTCGCTTGTAGTTATAACTCATGTCGTCTTCACTACTTTTTCATGATTTCTTTCGCTGTATGTCTCAAAGTTTCATTTGTAGCAAAATCAATATGGTATGATACACTATGCATGTATGTATTTAAATGGTATGAAATCTACAATCTATAGTCCCAATACCTACAGACTATGCTGTCATTATGGAATGTAGGACTAAATTGTTATTGCCTGTATAACAAATGGTTATGACAATACTATTTAATTGGCGAATATACATAGACATAATTGTTAATTTGTTTCCTCTGATTGGGCAAAAGGATGGAGCAATAAACTTGAATTCTACAAAATTATCTAACAGACAACAAATAGACAACAAGTTGGAAAGAACACATAAAAATATCAATAGCACCATATCCCGAGCTGTCTGCATTTTATTCAAACTTAAGGGTATTCTACCAAATATATATAATACCTGTACATAAATCCTCCCCCACATATCATATTGCAATATGATTTGGGCAAATTCTGCAAAATATAATATCATTAAAAACCCCATAAAAAAAAGAAAAGAAAAAAAAGAGACAAATGCATCGAGGAATACAAACCTTCAGAGATTCACCCCAAGATGGTTTGGGACAAGGTCTTTCTGGGTCAAGGGAAGTAGGATCAACTCTCTTCTGAAAGAGCAGGAGCACGGCATCCATGATGCGCATGATGAGATGGGGAGGTTTGGCTAGCTTCCTCACAGTTGAGATGTGGGTAGGTTTGATGGTGTTGAGGGCATTCTCAGCTTCCTCCAGGGCAGGTTTGGCAGCCTCTAGCTTGCCCTCGGCCACTGATTTTTCTGCTTCAATCTCAGTCACAATGGCTTGGGCCTTGTCCTTCACGACCTGAACAGAGGCTTTCACTTTCTCTGCTGCTTGAGCAGAGACAGTCACTTCTGCTAACACCTAATTGATACAAATCCAATGATGGTACACAACATCATATCTAATGTACGTATGAACTGCAGTACTACAACTAGAAAAGTCAACGCAAAGCGTAGCATCCCCTCGCAGGGTACAAATGGCCTATATACGTCAGAACAAGTTACATCCATTATAGACTATACTATTATATTACTAGGCATTGAAGTTAACCACATTTTCACATATTAGGTGTTTTTGCATATTTAATGAGCTATGACCTTTCACCTTTGACCTACATACTCAGAAATCAAGCTTAGGCTGTGTTTTGATACCATGTACCTTCATATCAAATTTGATTAAAATCTGTCAAACATTATTAAAGTTATCGAATGGAAACCAGATTCACATATTTAATGAGCTATGGCCTTTGACCTACATACTCCGAAATCAAACTTAGGCTGTGTTTTGATACCATGTACCTTCATATCAAATTTCATTAAAATCCGTCAAACATTACTTATGTTATTGATCAGAAACCAGATTCGCATATTTAATGAGCTATGACCTTTGACCTACATACTCGGAAATTGAACTTAGGCTGTGTTTTGATTCCATGTACCTTCATATCAAATTTGATTAAAATCCGTCAAACATTACTAAAGTTATCAATCAGAAACCAGATTCGCATATTTAATGAGCTATGACCTTTGACCTACATACTCGGAAATTGAACTTAGGCTGTGTTTTGATACCATGAACCTTCATATCAAATTTCATTAAAATCCGTCAAACATTACTAAAGTTATCGATCGGAAACCAGATTTGCATATTTAATGAGCTATGACCTTTGACCTACATACTCCAAAATCGAACTTAGCCTGTATTTTGGTACCATGTACCTTCATATCAAACTTCATTAAAATCCGTCAAACATTACTGAAGTTATTGATCGGAAACCAAATTTGTTACGAACGGAAGGAAGGAAGGAAGGAAGGAAGAACGGAAGCAAGGAAGCACGGAAGGAAGGACGGACAGCAGCGTTTCTATATCCCCTCCGACTTCGTCGGCGAGGGGATAAAAAGAAAAAGATTTAAAATAATTCAAAATGACATCTAATTTTGAGCCTTAAGTAGTTGACTGATGTTCTTATGTCTCTCTTGCAGAAAAGTATAATTGGTCAACTGTTTGCTAGGCAACAAAGCAATACATCTCTATCTCATATTACACACATCTGCTTTTTCCTAGTTTAAAAAAAAAAGTTATTTTACAATTAGATAAAGGAGAAACCATAGGTACAACGGTTTTGGATGTACACTCTTCATCAGATTCATGCCTCGTCATGATAGTAGTCCCCAATACCTTTATTTAACTCTTTCCAAGCTTTTGGTGGACAAAAGGAACAAACAGTGGACTGCCACTATCAATTTTTGTCACAAGTAGTGTATATGTAGTAGTCTGCAGTATTGATTAATTGAGCGAGTAAAGAGGGGATGCTTCTGCGCAATCTGAATTGTTTACCAGGTCAGCCTTCTTGGAGGCTACTTCCAGTTCTTTCTCTTTGACGACCAGCTCGATGGACAGCTCTGCGACAGACTCACTAGCCTCAATCAGCTTGTCCAGACCGGTGTTCATACGCTGAGCTAACTCAGAGATCTCAGAATATTTCTCAAGATATATAGACTTGTAGCCATCCAGGAAAGACAAGTAGGACTTTGGAGTGACATGGGCTTGACGACGATACCTAATTAAAAGAACCAGCAGGATAAGGTTGGGACAAACAGAGCCTATCATTGGTTTGTCCCAGAAAATAATTGTATGTACCAAAACTGATATCTTAGTGCAAATATTTTTTTGATCATGTTTTTTATTCAAACAGTAACTAAATATATGCGTAACATTCTTGTTTTCACAGCACGATTTATTTCAAACTTTGGCTTTTTCTAAAGCCAATCTTGGATGTGAACTTCCATTATGTAAATAATGCATACTCCAGTCATCACATAGGAAGATAATAGATACAGACAGTGTTTCTCGATCTCCAATACAATAGGCATAATAATGCATTCTTGTTCTCAGCTGACATGTTCATACTGACACAAGATATTGACTTCTAAGAGCCAGAAGGGAGTTGACTCTGTGCACAACGATCTGAATGCTAGATGGATCTTCGACTGCTCGCAGTAAACAAGGGAAACGCTCTCGGCGGTCTCGCCTGCATTACGCAATTCCATATGATGAAAAAGTGAGGTTGGGACATTATTTATAGGCAGGGTGGCCCATTAGCAGGCCCCAAAAAATGAAATCCTCTGAATATAATAAGCATTTTGAAGTGAATATTGACTAAGAATCATCAGAAGAATTGTTTACTATTATTTGTACCAAGATTGATAACTTTCATGAAATGTGAACAAATAACAAAAATTGATTTATTAATTCCCGTATTAAGTTGTGAAAACATAATCCAAGTCTACTGACCTAAATGACCTTTAACCTTGAGTTTGTTACCTGGAATTTGTGATACTTGATTACCCTTGGCTACAAGTTCCATGGAATTTGAACAAACAGTTTTGAAATTAGGCTAAAAATTCAAAATCTTGATGTTGATGCCACAAAAAAGTCTACGTTTGCAGACCTGAAATGACATTTGACCTTGACTTTGTCACCTAAAACACTAATCACATGATTGGTGATACTTGATAACCCTTATGTTCAAGTTTCATGGAAAAAGAATGTATACTTTCAAAATTATGATAACAATTCAAAATCTTAACCTGATGACACAACATAGTCCAAGTTTGTTGACCGGAAATGACCTTTGACCTTGACTTTGTGACCTGAAATTCTCCTCACATGATTGGGGATACTTGATAACCCTATAGTCCAAGTTTCATTGAATAAGAACTTATACTTTCAAAATTATATTAAAAATTCAAAAACTTAACCTTGGTCAAGTTTTTGATGTTGACGCCGCCGCCACCGGAAAAGCGGCGCCTATGTCTCGCTTTTTGCTACGCAGGCGAGACAAAAATGATGCCTCCGCCATTGAGCGTACAAACCAAAACAGAAGCAATTTTTAAAATTAAGTTTGATTGTAATCAGGCAAAAAATTAATTTTTTTTATTTCAGGGGCTCCATTTTCAATTTTTTTGAAATTTTTGGGGGCTACTTTTTCAACTTTCAGGGGCTACTTTTTCTATTTCGGGGGCTACTATTTCCGGAGGCTAATTTTTTCAATTTCGGGGGGCTAATTTTTTATTAATTCACAAACGGATACAATTTGTTTATTTAGTAGGCTTACTGGCTTATATATCACTCACACCACCACAGGTTCATAGTCAGTCATAGCTTATTTCCTGAATTAAAGTATACACACTCACACAGGGGTTATGCAATAAGTCAAAAATACAATGTTTTTATTTCACTTTTGACTTTGTTTCCTTCATTTTACTTTCACATATCTCATCATACAACTTGCTTGTCTTGCTTGACATGATGACAATGACACGATTCAACTGAGTGGCAAGAATCTAATAATAATATGTAAGTATGTACTATGTTGTATCAACTATTCAACTTATATGATAATAGTTCAATAGTGAATAGTGTCCTTTTATACTTAATCTTCTATGTTGACTATGTACATAAGGCAGGAACATGGCACATGCACCTTTTTTTTTTAATTTGAAGGAAAAAAACATAGTAGTAATCTTCACTACCTGATACTGACCAGTCTATCTCTCTGGTCTATCCTGCTGTCCTGTATTATATAACAATTAAACTAAATTGTACTTTTACAATTATAAGGATTTTTTATAGCAAATATTAATATCTGGAATCTGGATACTGGACATGAACTTCTGTAGATGTATAATGAGTTTTCAGTTTTAATGACAGACCTGATAAATGATATTGGCGCTAAAGACCTAATTTGAGTCATTTGATTTTGATTTCAGTTACATGCTGAGTGCCTGAGTTGAGAAATTTGGCTTATCTGCCAATATTCCATTTAAGAAGTAAGAACATAAATTTTCTAATGCTCTTGGAAATTTAGAGTGGATAGGCAATAATACCTGCCTGTAAATATGTTACATCAACTTACATGTAATAACTAAGTAATGTATTCAAAACAAAATAGATGTTGCCAGCAGGGCACAGACTGTATCTTTGTTCTTTGATCAGTCCAATCAATTTAATTTTCTGTGTCTTCCACTCTTCTTTCTGCAATCCTCCAGATCCATAGAAGTAGCAGAACACAGTCCCTCTCCCTAGTAATCCTACAGACCCTCGTCAGGACCCTCGTCAGAACCCTCGTCCATGGGAATGATGGGATCAGGATCTGCTGCATCTGCAAGCCGCTGACCATAGGGTTGGACATTTGGGCGCCTGCTTTGTTCCATCTAGCTACAGCAGAACTTGTGGTGTATTCCTCTTCTGAAGGGCCGTCAAGACTTATCATGAGGTCGTCTAGCGTGCACGTGTTGAGACGAACCCTCCAGTCAGTTTTCACCCTGTTCATAAGGGAGAAGCCCCTTTCTACCTGTGCAGTAGCGAAAGGAAGTACCTGGATCATCTCTATTATGTGAAGGAAACTAGGAAATTCTGCTTGCCGCTATTGGAAGAGAGTCCCCCATAGAGCCTGCCATGTTGTAGTTGGCTTATAATATATTGGGATGACCTTCTTCAGTCTCACCCACTCTGACTTAGCCTGGTCAGGATCACATCCATGGGCAACCAGTGTGTCATTGAAGTGCTCAATGAGGATCTGGGCATCCCTGTCGCTGAAGTCAAAGCCTGTAAGGTCACTTGGCCATGTCTTGGGATCCAACGATGAAATTGCAGAGAAAACATCGTTCTCTGTGAATGAAGAGAACCTCTGCCCTATGCAGGTAACAAGGGGTTGTACCAGATCGTTGCGAGCCGCATCAAACTCAGCACTGCCGTCTTCTATTTCACTTAAGGTAACACCTTGGTATGTGACATCTATGCAACTTCTCTTGATCGACTGCAGTTTTGCCCCATCCTGGCCATCTGCCATCTCATTAAGAAAAGATTTTTCCATTCTTAGATGTAACATGATTTCAGACAAACAAATGTCATTCTGCTGAAATGCAAGTGACGGTTGGGACAGTTCTTCAAGTACATCAATGTACAGAGCCATGTGCAGAACAAATTTGTAGGATGACATCTTCTTGACCATCCCACGGGCCTTTGCTGCATCCTCCTTTTTGATGTCTGACCTCTGTTCACTGCCCAGTTCAGTAAGGTGCGCCA
Source organism: Mesocentrotus franciscanus (assembly GCA_037976565.1). NCBI lineage: Eukaryota > Metazoa > Echinodermata > Echinoidea > Camarodonta > Strongylocentrotidae > Mesocentrotus > Mesocentrotus franciscanus. The sequence continues at coordinate 15,238,255 of CP137675.1, read as the reverse complement.
CAACAGTTGGAAAGTTCCCCACTAATGCATGCAGAGCACATCTTCTGTGGTCTACCCAACGAGTACCATCTGCTGGGTTGGTCGAAGAATCTTTTCTTCCAGTACATCAGCCATGTTGTTCAGCTCACGGACTCGCTTCAGAGACTTACGATAGAAGGATGCATACAACGTCAAGAAGGCATCAATCTGAAAAGCAGAAAATAAAATCACAATCAAAATGTGTAAAAAGTTTGAATGTCACTTTGAACATAAATATACTACAATTTTGCTAATTGCTTTCATTGTAAAATCAACTTTGCCCCGTTTTAAATTTTAAATATCTACAAATTTTAGTATTAATGTCGAATTTTGTCAATAGTTATTTGATCAATCATCAATGGTATATACACCCACCTCTTTAGAGAAGAAGCTGTCCTTGAACGCATCCTTTGCAGCCAATTCCAGTCGGTGAGCTATACAATGTATGCCTAGGAGCCATGCATGGCATCTCTGCAGCCAGTTTAGCAACGACACCTTTTCGACATCCAAAGTTCACGCTTGCACCATCAGCGCAGAAGCCAATCAAGTTGTTCTTCTAGTCTGGGATGTTGTGTTGCTGGAACGTTGTATTGAGCGCCTCCAAAATTCCATCTGCATTTGCACTGTTAACATCTTGGATGCTGAAATGTTAAGAAGGAAAATTTTTAGAAAAATTGAAAATTAGAAATCTATATAGTATATACAGTACTGTCAGTAGATGTCAATGTCATGACATAATGACCTGCTTCCTGCATTCAAGCAAACGCAAAACTGAAAACTGAGCAAATGTATATAATATTAAGATCACATGTATTTATATAACACACAATATATTTCTGGTGCATGATGTCCTGATGAAGTTGAACATGAAGAACTTCGCTAAGACGCTAAAGACTAAAGAGAGAACTCACCTAAAGTACCGTGTGCGTGGAAAGCCATCCTCCAGGTACTTCACATACATCAACTCCTTTTCCGATGTACTTCTATCAGTACTCCCGTCAATGAGGATGCTCATGTAGCGTGCCTTTCTAAAGCTTCATCTACCTTTTCTCGTATATCCTCTGCTAACTCGGTAAAGGTGTGGGCCTGGACTGGATTCTGGTAGGTACAACCAAGTTCCACGCCGTGTCGCTTCTCCAGCTTGACCAAGGATGGGTAGTAGGTAAACAGGAGCTCATGCTTCGCTAAGTGGTAGTAGATGTCGAAGATCTTGACCATCTTGCTGTGAGCTTTCTCATCCATTGCTATCACAGCCTTGACGATCGGTTGGGTAGTCTTGGTGTCGTTTTTCCAGGAATCTTTAAGGAAAAACAAAAATTAATTATTTCACGAAGTTCACTAAAAACCGCACAAAAATGTTTTTTATAATTATAGTACTATTAATTCTAAATTACTAGTAGTAGTAAATATTTACTAATTTTACTGAATAAATATCAGATTTCACTTTCTATCATGCTTGATAATTTTATGATAAATATAACTGTGGCTACCTGCAATAAATCTTAGGATTTTGTTACCAGTTAAATTCCAGTTTACAATGCTACAAGTAGTAACAAGTTTATATGACATGTTATATGAAAATGAAATTATGTTATGAACTATGAGGTGATCATTCAATGATTGATGACCTCATTTGTGTGTCTTGTATTTATTTCTCTTGCACAAGTTGCACTTGCCTTAATTCAATTAATTACACTCGACTTGTAGTGGTTAACTGGACTTAGGCACTCAGCTTTATTCAACAATTAATGAGTAATGAGCAGTTACTCTGCCCTCCCTCTACCCACAAAAAAAAGTAAAGTAGACTCTCTGGTCTCTGGAGGTCTATTTATAATTTATACAATACCGGTGACATAACTCTTTCCCATTTATGATTTAATAATATTAATAATACTCTAAATCTAATCTGTATTACTATTAGGGCTATCTGTTTTTTCATATTCCTTGAAATTAAACATCTTTAAGTTCAACTAGAAAGACTAGACTATATCAGATATCAAGATTTATATCAAATTCTACTTACCATATGCATGGACATGCCCCTGGCTCTGGCTGTGCCTGACGGCCGAAAATTTCTTGATATTGATAGTCCCTATTATGTAAGGGTCATTAGAGACCGAGCCCCTATTATTACGAGAGCTCTTGGGCAGGTACTGGCGGCAAGCCACGCAGTGGTTCCGAAGAGCTCCATTGCCGCCATCCCGCCCCGCAACTATCTCGGTCTCCAACCAGTCGAAACCCCAAGACATTACTGTCGCTTTGTTGGCAACAACAAGCTTCTTTCTTTTTTTGGGCGGTTGTGGCTGTGGCACTACCCGACAGCCCGGACTCTCATCTCGAGGTCCTGATGGTTCAGGAGCATTCGAGCTACCAGCTCGAATCAGGAATCTTTCCTTATTCAATTTGTCTCAATTTTCCTCAGCTGGCGTTCGAGATTCGAGAATAGCGATTTACAGTACACATGTAGTACCGAGCTAGCATAACATAAGCACAAGCTATGCAGATATAATTGTGCGCTGCATTCATGTGTACCGTACGTCCGTATCCATGTATAGTACACGTACGATTGCGTAGGTACGGTCATATGTGCTTTTGTATCGGAACAAAGCATGCGTGGACCATAGAGATATATACTACTAACGTAACGCACGCATAGCTCTATGCGTGCGTACGTACGTTAGACATGAAAGCACGTACAAATTTCAACGACTACGAGCTAGTGCAGTGATTGAGTGAGCTGAGCTGGTGTGTGAGTTAGTGACACAGCTTTGCTTGCTCGCGCTCTGGATCTCCGGTCTGGTGCGGCCGGCGCGGCCGCTTAACTAGCAGCGGCCGCTCGTAGTCATGCGGCAAATGTTACGGGGGCAATTTTTGGCCATTTCCTGTTTTTAAGTCACCCCCGAAATCGTATTTTTGGCCTATTTCAGGGGCTCTTTTAGGCGTTTCCAGGGCAAATTGGCCCGCCGCCCCCGTGTGTTTTTTTTGGCTGATTGTAATCCATTATCAGGTTCTCGGAATATTGTGATTACAAGCTATTTTTCATACATGTATGACCCTTTGATCTTTGACCTCATGACCCAAAATCTAATCAGTTCATTAATTGGCTCTGCAAGATACATACATGTCTTGAGTTTGATGGTAATTATCCGTCAATCGGTTATAATAATATGTGATCACAAGCTATTTTTGCATACATGATAAGCCCTGTGACCTTTGACCTCGTGACCCCAAAATCTAATCAGTTCATTGGCTCTGCAAGATACATACATGACCCGAGTTTGGCGGAAACCATCAATCGGTTCTTGAGATAACGCGATCACAAGAACGGGACGTACGGACGACAACCCGAAAACATAATGCCTCCGCCTACTTCGTTGGGGAGGCATATATATATATATCTATATATATATATATATACAAAATTTATTATATCTACAAAATTAGACCATTTAACTCACCTTTCAAAGTACTCAATGCAGGTAGTGGCCACTCCATCGTGCACCTCACCCATGGTCTGTACCACTTGAGACTTGGTCTCTGTGGGGCAGATGATCTCAAACTTAGATAGGAAATGGTTGGATACTGCAATGAGGGCGTCTTTGGGCCAGCGAGTGAACCAGTCCATCGTGCAGCCAGAGATGAGCCCAGGGAACTTGAGGGAGCGGTTGCGAAATTTCTCTCCAACCTGATGAGAATTTAAAGTGAAATGTTTGTGTTGATGTGTTGACAAAGCAAACAATCGAAATGAATTTTACAATGAACATTGTGAGCAAAAGAGAGAGAAAGAGAGAGAGAGAAATCTGGTGTACTGTCAAACATCATATAGACACCTTTGTCTGTCTGTCTAAAAAAAGAGAAATTGTAGGAACTGCTTAGAAAAGTAAATTTTCTACTTGAAACAAAACAAAAAAACACATTTGTGTTACCTAGGGTGGCCTTTGTAGACAAGTTTCATGTCTCTATCAGAGAGAATATAATAGAAGAAACTCGAATTTAAAAAATACTATTAGCTACATCCTAATAGATGAAATTTGTAAGGTGATCAAAATCAAATGAAGAAAGATGTGATGACCTAGCCGTACTTACTGGAGAGAAACAGAGAACAATATGGAGGTTCTTGCATGCTCTGGATATGAAGTAGTCATACAAGTTGTCATTGGTTGGAGGTCGCCTGGGAAACTCTTTCTTCATGACAGAGATCAATTCCTGTGTGATCTCATCAAGTTCATCTTTGGCAAATAAGTTGGAAACCTGCGTATGGCAAAGAAAGAGAGAGAGAGTAAGGGGACAGTGTAGAGGGAGAAATGGACAGAGTAATGTAGAGAAAGGGAAAGAGAGAAAGAGACAACATAAGAGATACAAAAACAGAGAAAAAGACAAAGCACAGGAGAGATAGGAAACAGCAACAACCCCCCAAAACACACACACAAAAAAAACACAGAGATAGGGAGGGGGAAGGAGAGAAACAGAGCAAAAGACTGCTAGCAAAATCAGAACTGACATCACTAACATAGAACTCACATGTTTTATATAAGATATGAATTAAACTATACATTGCTTTCTATGAAATATTTTTGAGTATATTGGAGGCCGTAATTAAAGTTTGTTGCATACAACAATATACATTTAAGTAAAAGTATCTTATGCTATTTTCCTGGGTATGGAGAAGTCAGGTTTTTTTTATTATTGTACTTGTATCTAAATGAGAAAGGAAATTTTATCATGTTGCTTTGAGAGACCTTACCTCTCCAGATGACAGGACATTGTTAAGGTATTCTAAGAAAGCCTCGTCCTTGATTTCATTGTCAGTGAAGATGAAGGTGATACCATGACCCTGTGCTCCAGCTACGCGGTACAGGTACTTCAGGTCATCCATCAAGTTGCCAGTATTGTATGACCTATATCAAACCAGTAACAAAGTCAAGGTCTAGGGCACATTTCTCACCACTAAAGTGGAGATCAGGGAAGTGATTAAGTAATAACTTTCATTCCGGAACATTGGGTCAGTTAATTGCCACAGGGTGATTGGGATTAATTTAATTCATAGTATATTATTTATATATATTCAACCAGCTGAATTTAATGGACCACACATTTTTAAATCTAACATATTGCCATCAGACAGCCTACTACATTTTTAGTTCAAAAGGTCATAGCAGGCCTACAATAATGAATAAGGATATAACAAATCTGCTATAAAGATTCATCTAGTCTATCATGCATTAGTGTATATGTTTTATTTTTTATTTTTTAAGTATTGACTAGTTCAATTGTCCATAAGCAAAACACCCCTCAAAACACCATGTACATGGGGTATATGCCAAAAGAAATATATCTACAGTCATTTTAAGAGGGGCAAAAATTAAAAAGGCATTTCATAAAACCTCTGATAACTCTCAAACATCTACCTGAATTGAAGTAAACTATTACTATTGTCACATCAACATCAGAAGAAAAGACATATATAGCAAGAATAATTACCTTTGTTATTGTGCTGGCTGCCCAGGAGATAAATCAACAATGAATCAAATTCAACAAAAAAGAGAAAACTAGAGAAAGTTAAACTGGATAAAAATGCATGCAAAACTGCATCAAGTAACAAACACAAGTGAACAAATATCAATAAAACAAGGAACTAGAAAATGATTGCTCAGTGTAATGAACAGTTGCAACTCGCATCAAAAATAATTTTAATTGAAAAAATGAGCAAAGAACACCCAAATACATGTATTTGACACAACATTTTCTAGTAACTTCACAAGAAACAATATGTCTTTGGTACAGTTTAACATGTCATTTTAACTTTATTATGGAACATATGATTAAAAAATATAGTAGAAATAATTGTACCAAATAAACAAAGATGAATATAAGACACTGTATAATTCATTACAAAGAGAAACATAATCCTGAATATTCATTAATTAAAAAATACTTGAGTGAATGTAATGGTCTTGTGGTACAAACAATATACTCTGTCACTAAAATGGCTAATCTTATGTAGTTAGTGCAAATATCAGCCAATATCATGCAATTAAAGTGCCAAACTAGCTGAAAGAAAACATTCTGGAATGGTATTAGTTGGCCGGTACATTAAGCATCATATATTACAGAAAAGCAAAAACCATCAATGAAACACTGGCAATCAATAAGGGGTGCAGACTAACCGAGTGAGAGTGATTTGGAAGATCTTGTATCCTGCTATGAAGGTAGCCAACCTGGTGAGACTCTGCTTGCCTGAACCTCCAACTCCTACCAGCAGGGCACTGCCTCTGTCAGTCCGTATAATGCGAGAGATCTGTATCAGGGATCGACATAGTATTTAAGTATAAGGAATCATACATGTTGCTTAAATATTGCATCTGTCTATTTGTAGTCTTTATTACAGTAGCATCTTTAAATTATTGGACGATTAGATTGATACTTATTTTCTTTCATCCCCTTTTAACAATGGAATAACTTCAAATGGTTCCAGTTGTAGATGTACTTTGTACTAACAGATTAATTTTTTTTTAGAGATACAAGTCTAGATTAAAGAACATGCAGATTATCTTATAATGTAAAATGCTGTCCAAATCAGTTGTTCTGTTATCCATTGCATTTTTCTCTTGACCCTCATTTAAAAGATCAAGAATAACTTTACAAATACTCTGATAAGACACATTTCCTACTAATTAAAATGCAGGGGGTGTCGATAGATGGGAAGGGGGATGGGTATTGGACCAAGTTTGCTGACAAAAAATGCAAACAGAAGATTCTTACAGGGGAGGGGGAGGAAGGTGTCACACCCGCACACCCCCTTTAGTGGTGTCTTAGGGAAAACAAGGGGGAGGGGGGGGGGATATAACTTGCCTTAACAAGATGAGTCATAGCATCCTTGAAGAAGACAAGGTCCATGTGAGCTCCACGTATTGAATCATTGTACATGGACATGTACTGCTGCAGCTTATCAGAAAGAAACCCCAAGTCAGGAACCTGTGTGTGTTCATCATGGGGGTGAAGAGAGGTACGTCACAAGACAATCAATATTTATAATTTAATTTCATATTTCATATGTAATTAATTTTGTTCACATCAAAAGTGTCCAATGAAAACTACATTCAAATTACAATCCCATTCTCACTATTTATAATACTGTTCTCGTACATCAAATATTATATACCAATTATTGTATGCCTTATCAAGAAGCAGACCAAGATCTGTCTATGAGAAATTGTTTGAAATGGTTAATTCGTAAATCATTTGTCAGTAATGCACGAGATATGAGTTGATTTATTGGTGGTCATTAAAATAACAATAAGAGATTATTTTTTGTGTACGTTCCTGTACCTTTATGTATGGCTGCACAGTAAGCACGGACAGTTACAGTACCCATATGCCATATTAAACATTTATTTCTTCATAAACTGTCGTTAACATTACATTGTAATTAATGTTTTGGGTTTCCCCCTATAAATATAGAATAAAATACAAAGTTAAAGTGAAGGTTCATTGAAATTTGGAAAAAAGGCAAATCACACCTCGACAGATTGATGAGAACATTAACAAAATGACTAAAGTACTTTTTAAGCCCTCAATATTGTGAGGAATAAATTAAATGCAATTTTGATACCCTTTCCAAAACCCACTCACAAAGTGAAATGACGGCGTTATTTACATGCGATAAAATGACGTCACACTATGAACAACCTACACTCGTACATTCGAGACAATGTTGCATACCCATTGCAATTTTTAGATATGGGTCAACGTTGTTTGTAAATTTACCGCCAGTGGTGATATTTCCTTTATTTTAGGCACTTTGAATGAGATACACTGAATAAATAATACTTTCTACAAATGTGTATTAGATTTTTATGTTATTTACCGTCACATTTGAGCATAAAAATCGGGAAAATAATCACATATTCTGAGGGCAGCTCAGCGTGTATGTGTCGGATCTGGGAGTGCCTAAGACATTTTGCATGCTGACCTTAACGATCGACTCTTCTGGAGCAAAATAGGCGACAAATTTACATATACTTGTCCAGATATTCATTACGAAAATGTCTGATTATAGGCCGATTAGTTTAGATTTTTGTACTCATTGTTCATTTTGCTACGTCACTCAAAAATCAGCTGACTTACGATGTTTTCAGGGTCTCGAGTGGGGTGATATTTCGTCAAGTTTAATCAACTTTTATAATTTTCGCACAAATTTACAAGTTACACAAATGTGATATTTTTACTCAGTGTAATATTACGATTGCAATGATATCAAATTCAGTCAATTTCAAAATCAATGAACCTTCTCTTTAAGAACAAGATTTATTCCAGTTCATGTGAATTTATCTAATACTGTATCATTACAAGTTCGTTGATTTTTGGAGCATCCAGGTTGGCATCATCTGCCTCTTCTCCCGTTGGTTCAGGTGGATCTCTTAAGAAGTCCACAAAGTAGGGTTCTTGGGCTAGTTGGTCCACATAGTCCTTGCCCAACTGATCTTGCAGGACTCTAGAGGTAGCATTCTCAAACCAGTTCTTGTCTGCCTGGGTAGTGAATCTGAGGGGAATGGAAATGTTTTAACACAGATATAGATTAAATTGAAAACTAGATGGAACTTCAACTGCCCGCAGTCGAAAATGATGCCTCCGCCATAGAGCGATTTTACAAACCAAAACGGAAGCAATTTTTAAAATTCAAGTTTGATTGTATTAATCCATTAACAGGTTCTCAGAATATCGTGATTACAAGCTATTTTTTATATACATGGCTCTGCAAGATAAATATATGTCCTGAGTTTGATAGTAATCCATCTGTCGGTTCTAATGATAATGCATTCACAAGCTATTTATAGGCATACATAATGAGCCCCATGACCTTTGATCTCATGACCCTAAAATCTAATCAGTTCATTGGCTCTGCAAGATACATATACATGTCGAGTTTTCGGTAATCTGTCTATCGGTTCTCATGATAATGCAATCACAAGTTATTTTTTAATACATAATGAGCCCCACGACTTTTGACCTTTGACCTCATGACCCCTAAAATCTAATCAGTTCATTGGCTCTGCAAGATACATACATGTCTTGAGTTTGATGGTAATCCGTCTACCGGTTCTAATGATAGTGTGATCACGAGCTGTTCTTGCAGACCTTGTGAATTTAATATGTGCATAACTGTTAACCTGCTTGTCTTTCCTCCTGACAATTAGTAGAGAAAATCCTGAAGTCCAACTGATTTTTCTACAGATTATGGATAACATCAGCTCGACTAGTCTTTGGAGCTATCTATTGTAAAGTACCCAAAATATGGAACCATGTGTACAGCGCCTTGTAACTGCAAGGAACCGGTGTTAAATTAGATATCTCTTTTGGAATGGATTGTATTCCCTAATTGCTACTGACATTAAAAAAAGTCAGCACGAACCTGTCAGCGATGACCCTGGTACATTCATGCTTCCAGAGAGCAAGCACAGTGGCCTGGTCTGAGCACTCCTCCCTGGCAATGTGCAGCATACCTTGCCAGATACGGGACAGGTCACGAAGGTTGAAGATGTAGTGGAACTTAGCTGGAGTAGGAAGCATCTTGACCTAACGTTATGAGAAGAATAACACAGAATATTGTTTTACAAAACAAAAACAAAAATCATGTTTACCAGGAGTTAATAAAAAGAAGCAGAGTTAACCAAACAGACATAGGGTTAGAATCCCAAGAACATGGGTAAAAGGAGGTGAAAATGTGAGGCAGCGATAAGTTGGGGTGTAAACTGCTGAAATCCAAACCGTGCAAGAGCTAAGCATGCACTAAATAGAGAGAAGTAATGTTTTGTAACTGGCTAAAACAGTTTATTGGATTATGCCGACTTAATCCCATTGTTGATTATGAATGGAACATACAGCAGAAATTCACATAGTTCTACTGGCATGACTGCAAAACTTTTTATACAAATTTGTTAAAGAATAGATGAAAAGTTTTCATTTCAAACCCTGTAATTATCAACACTTTCTTAAAGTCCACAAATAATTTGTAAAATGTCACTATAGCCTCTCCCTTTAAGGGTTCTGTCCTTTTCTCCTTTTTCAGTAGAAAAGAACACAGAGCAATCCCACATTACATGCTTCCTACAGAGGGCAGCATACCTTGGTTTGCTGCCACAGAACTCAGTGACAGGCACAAGCTCTTTGATCAGCTCCATGACTTCCTCATCAAATCTAGTAGGGCAGAAATACCCACTGCCAATGATCCCTGGAAATCAAAATAAGAATGTAAAATGAATAAATGAATGTGATGAGGATGACCCTTCCAGCAGAATTATACCCCCATGAGCACCCACAAAAAGGTCAAAGTACAATAAATTCCAAGGTTAGATTGTATGTATAGTCCCCAAATCAAGTCAATGCCAATAATGTTTAAGTTGTAGACATTTCTAAATATATACAAATCTATTTTTGTCAGAAGCTAAGTTTGATTGCTTTTTTGTTGCATAATGGTTTTTAATCTTAGTATTAAACTCCCAAACTGCCAAAGATCCATGGTATCCAAATCATCTTATAATCACCAAAATAAAACTTTCAAATAAAGTTTATTTCAAAGAGTGCCTTTCAATATCATAGCTCCTCTTGAATTTGTACAACATTTCAACTATCATGACTGGATTATAAAACAAACATATATTGAAAACTATTCAGGTATAATGGTTTCTTTTCTTTTACCAAATATCTTGTCAATAGAGGCATTTGAAGGAAGAGTGCAATTAAAGATGGAGAACTGTCTCTTGAGCCTCTGAGGGATGTCATTACGACCTCCACCAGGCTGGATCATGGCCCCAATGAATTGGACGTCGACGATGTTGGTGAAGTCGCCTGGTTTCTCCAAGCTGTACATGCCATGCATCTCCATCATCTGTCTCACAATCTCATTAGTCACCTTCAAGAAATACAGAGTGCAGCACTTTTAAAAGAAATGACAATGTATATACTTTGGGTTGTACAATAATTGCTCCAGGCTTATTTCATCAAAGATGTAGGGTTAGGTACCGGTTTAGTATTTGGTACAGGGTTGAAGTTAGGAATTCGGTTACTACATATACGTATGAAATTGACCGCGGAACAATTGTCGCTGCAGCAGGTGTCGTACAATCCCAATTTCCTGTATTTACCCATTTCCCAACTTCAACCATGTACTCAACACTATACCTAACCCCTTACCCACACCTAACCTAAAACTTGATCCTAACCCTAACCCCAATCTTACATTTTACAAGATAAAGCCAGGGGCGAATGTCACAGGAATAAATGTCAAATCACCATCCTTTGTGCTCACTGGCTAGGATTGATTGATGGTTGGTTATTTTACCTGACTGCTAAGAAAGCATAAATGGTTGTAAGTAAGCAACCAGACGGACGACGGCTTTAGGTCCTCTCCGAGGGACCTGGTAGTGAGGATTAATGCCTTACCAAAGGGAACCAGCGCATAGACTTGGTTTCGAACCCGGGTCACCGGATTACGAGACCACTGCTCTACCAACTGAGCTATCGCGCCTCCTGAACATGTAAATTTTCACATTGAAATATGAAATACCCTTTATACCAAAATACACAGTCAGCATGTACAACAAACGTCTACTTTGTCTCCAAGAATTTGAAACAAGAAATATACTGTGAAAAGGAAAAGACAGAGATACCTGGTCTCCCCATTCATTGATGATCGGCATGTTGATGTCATCAACAAAGACGGTCATCTTTCTTCCTGCTGGTGGTCCATAAGTGCTTCCCATACGTTTGTCCACATAGCTTTCAATGGTACGCTGTGATTTAAAATTGGGACATGGTAAGTTATAGGAAACAAGACAAATGTGACTGCGTGTCCGATCTTCCTATGTTGATGCATACTGCATACCTGCCAACATTCGAAAATAAGAATTAGGAATTTTTAGCACCGTATACCTTCGAAAATAAGAAATCGCCCATGCAGCGGCAGCGTAACTGGCAATACGTGTAAATCTGTACAAAAAAGCGATCACAAATTTGCTGCTCGATCATGCAGCCATTCAACACATGCAATACATGAACTCTCAAATCGCGCACATGATAAAACAAGCTTAATTTGGCTTTAGCAACAAAAAAAAAAAAAAAAAAAAAAAAAAAAAAAAAAAAAAAAAAAAAAAAAAAAAAAAAATCAAATTTTGAAAAATCAGAATATTCCGAATTTGTAGGTTCTTAAAATCTTGAAAATCAGAATATTACGGATTATTCGGAAGGGTTGGCAGGTATGATACTATCACAAAGTTTGAGCCTCTATTTCTAGTGGTTCTTGAGATATCCCGATAACAAGGCGAATACCTGGAATTTCATAAGTTGACCCCTGTGACCTTTGACCTAGTTCCTCCAAAATCTAATCAGTTTGTCTTCCTATGGTGATACATACTATCATCAAGTTTGAAGTTCAGATCTCAAGTGGTACTTGAGATATTAACGAGAAAACGGGATGGACCTACAACCCGAAAACATAATGCCTCTGGCACCACCTTCAGTGCGTGGAGGCATAAAAATTCCACTTTCAATTAATAGTCCTCTACAATCAAAACACTGATTAAACATATATACTATTATATCAAACAAGTACAGAGATTTAAAAACTACAGTATTATATCGTGGTTTACCATATTTGTATCTATAGGCAAATAGACAGAAATATGCCTAAAAACAAACCTACAAATAATTTAATGGAACTAAACAAAACATGAATATCAAATGATACACAGACAAACAGAACAATATACATTGTAATATGAGGTAAAGGATGTGTGATGAGAAAAAGGAATAAGTTTGTGTTTTAGTAAAGAAAGAGTCGGAATGACAGAGACATACAGTGGAAAGGAAAATAGTTACCTGGAACATCATCGGTATTGTGGCTGAGGAGAAATTGAAGCTCTTACTAACATGTAGATCAGGATTGTAATTAGACATGTAGCCCTTGATCATGACCGTCTTAGCTGTTCCTTGTTCTCCAATCAAAAGCACGGCCTTCAAATGAAAAAGGTGAAGAACAGAGTAATAAACAAAATGTGATAATTTATTTTGTATCATGCAGTATTAAAATGGAATAGCAAAGACAAATATTTAAATCATAGGTATGCACACTTACCAACCAAAAGAGGGTGATTTTCATGAGTCTTGTTTTGCTAAACAAGAATTGTGACTAGCTGGCTGAGTGCAATTTGGCTCAAGGAGTGAGCCACAGCATGATATTCTTCTAAAGCGTATACCTACTACAAAATGAAATGCAATAAACGATTTTGACATCATAGATAATCTTGTATAATTAGATTTAGTGGTAACAAACATGTGGGGGTCCTAGTAAGGACTGCTGTTGATTCTTTTGTGGAAAAAACAGTTCTAAAAAGAGCTGAAGTTCAAGTACATTTAGTTCAACAAACTATAGTCCTCTTCCTGAATTTGTTTTTCAGTGAGTGAGTTTAATCATTTTCATATAATATAAATACTAATACTGAGTATAGTTTTCATCAAATGTTTTGTTTCCAACTTTAATTTGATGAACAAAAAAAATCAATTACAAAATGTAGCCTGCATCATCATCATCAAAAAAGCCTCTGTGAGAAAAAAAAAATAATTTGAGGGTTGTGCATGAATAATCAGACACTATTTTACAGTACATGATCATTTGATCAAATTTGGAGTTACTACTTCAATGATGAAGAATATTCTGACCTTGTGCTGCTTGGCAATTGCTTCCATGAGGAAATTTGTGCAGACATTGTCAACATTGGGTACAAGGATGGAAGAGTACTCAGGGACAGAGTCATCTGGGTATAAATATTCCTGGACTCGGTTAGACCAGTGCTCCCAAGTTCCTAAGATGGATAAATTGAAAGGATAATAATAATTACAAACTAGATGGAACTTCAACTGCGCGCAGTCGATTATGCCTCCGCCATAGAGCAATTTTACAAACCAAAATGGAAGCAATTTTTAAAATTCAAGTTTGATTGTAATCCATCTGTTGGTTCTAATGATAAGCGATCACGAGCTATTTTAGGATACATAATGAGCCCTGTGACCTTTGACCTCGTGACCCCAAATCTAATCAGTTCATTGGCTCTGCAAGATACATACATGACCCAAGTTTGGCGGTAATCCATCAATCGGTTCTTGAGATAATGTGATCACAAGCTATTTTGCATACATAACGAGCCCTGTGACCTTTGACCTCGTGACCCCAAAGTCTAACCAGTTGATTAGCTCTGCAAGATACATACATAACCCAAGTTTGGCGGTAATCCATCAATCGGTTCTTGAGATAACACGATCACGAGCTATTTTTGCATACATAATGAGCCCTGTGACCTTTGACCTTTGACCTCGTGACCCCAAAATCTAATCAGTTCATTAGCTCTGCAAGATACATACATGACCCAAGTTTGGCGGTAATCCATCAATCGGTTCTTGAGATAATGCGATCACAAGCTATTTTTGCATACACAATGAGCCCTGTGACCTTTGACCTTTGACCTCGTGACCCCAAAATCTAATCAGTTCATTAGCTCTGCAAGATACATACATGACCCAAGTTTGGCGGTAATCCATCAATCGGTTCTTGAGATAACGCGATCACAAGCTATTTTTGCATACATAATGAGCCCTGTGACCTTTGACCTCGTGACCCCAAAATCTAATCAGTTCATTAGCTCTGCAAGATACATACATGACCCAAGTTTGGCGGTAATCCATCAATCGGTTCTTGAGATAACGCGATCACGAGCTATTTTTGCATACATAATGAGCCTTGTGACCTTTGACCTTGGACCTCGTGACCCCAAAATCTAATCACTTCATTAGCTCTGCAAGATACATACATGACCCGAGTTTGGCGGTAATCCATCAATTGGTTCTTGAGATAACGCGATCACGAGAACGGGACGTACGTACGTACGTACGGACGGACAACCAGAAAACATAATGCCTCCGGCTACGTTGTAGCGGAGGCATAAAAACATGGAAGAACTAGATGGAACTTCAACTGCGCGCAGTCGAAAATGATGCCTCCGCCATAGAGCAATTTTACAAACCAAAATGGAAGCAATTTTTAAAATTCAAGTTTGATTGTAATCCATCTGTTGGTTCTAATGATAACGCGATCACAAGCTATTTTGAGATACATAATGAGCCCTGTGACCTTTGACCTCGTGACCCCCAAATCTAATCAGTTCATTGACTCTGCAAGATACATACATGACCCAAGTTTTGCGGTAATCCATCAATCGGTTCTTGAGATAACGTGATCACAAGCTATTTTGCATACATAATGAGCCCTGTGACCTTAGACCTTTGACCTCGTGACCCCAAAATCTAATCAGTTCATTGACTCTGCAAGATACATACATGGCCCAAGTTTGGCGGTAATCCATCAATCGGTTCTTGAGATAAAGTGATCACGAGCTATTTTTGCATACATAATGAGCCCTGTGACCTTTGACCTCGTGACCCCAAAATCTAATCAGTTCATTAGCTCTGCAAGATACATACATGACCCAAGTTTGGCGGTAATCCATCAATCGGTTCTTGAGATAACGTGATCACGAGCTATTTTTGCATACATAATGAGCCCTGTGACCTTTGACCTCGTGACCCCAAAATCTAATCAGTTCATTAGCTCTGCAAGATACATACATGACCCAAGTTTGGCGGTAATCCATCAATCGGTTCTTGAGATAACGCGATCACGAGCTATTTTGCATACATAATGGGCCCTGTGACCTTTGACCTTGGACCTCGTGACCCCAAAATCTAATCACTTCATTAGCTCTGCAAGATACATACATGACCCGAGTTTGGCGGTAATCCATCGATTGGTTCTTGAGATAACGCGATCACGAGCTATTTTTGCATACATAATGGGCCCTGTGACCTTTGACCTTGGACCTCGTGACCCCAAAATCTAATCACTTCATTAGCTCTGCAAGATACATACATGACCCGAGTTTGGCGGTAATCCATCAATTGGTTCTTGAGATAAGCGATCACGAGAACGGGACGTACGTACGGACGTACGTACGTACGGACGGACGGACAACCAGAAAACATAATGCCTCCGGCTACGTTGTAGCGGAGGCATAAAAACATGAGCCTTGGGTACTGAATTAGAATACAATATATCTTGCTTTTTTTTTAAATTCTGGAGTTTAATCATCAGAGGAATGTCCTACCTTGAACCACAAAACTGATTTTCTTCCCAATTCGAGATGAGAATGTGATACTGTTCACCTAAATATGAGTGAAATACGAGAAATACACAATGAGGCGTAAAAAAAGGATTGTTTGTACACTCATAGGGTAGATGGTTGACAATAATAAGTTTAATATGGAGCTCTAAATCTGAACATGCTAGAAGGACTGAACTCACCATCCTTGGTCACCACATACTCAAAGATGGTGTGTCCGCTTGCTTCCGAGATGGGAGGAAGATCCAGCTTGCTTTCATGTTGTGCCATGAATTCCTCCATCCTTGCTCTGTCTTCCAGCTCCAGCAGTGCACCAAGGCTCCACATGACAGCAAAGATGAAGAGTTTCTCCAGGTGAGCTGCAGGCATAGTGGAGTGGTCATGCTCATCTTTCTTAGGGATCAGTCCTTCCAACAGGTCGACAGCCTAAAGGGGGTTGGGTTAATTTTTGTTTACTTCAGTATGAATTACATGTATCTGCAGTAGATATTAACTCTAAACAATTGATACATCAGAATAACTAATCTCAATGTATGGTTATACATGTAGCAATTCCCAAACTTTTTCTCTCCTTTTTTTTTGGTGGTGCCCATAAGAAGGGGCAATGTGAGATACAACTTGATGATTATAGTTTCCTCAGGAAAAGGAAATCCTGGATCATAAACCAAGTCAGTGTTCCTGCAATTCTGGCTAAGGGACAGTCCTCACTCAGTTCCTAAGATGGGAGGAGAGTAGGATCTTACCTAAGAATACCAAGCTTCAAACAAGGACTCCCTAATGAATCAAACCCTCTACAAACAGAGAAATGTATAAACTTATGCTTGATACAGACTGAACATGGCAGTACAATGTATTTCTTTAAAGTTATTTAATCCATGAAAATCTTAGCTGAATGGGCACGACTGGTGAAGGGACTAAAACAATCTGCAAAGTAGCTATTAACCTGTTTGATGTAGTTACACTCCAAAGTCTCCATCTTGGGCAAGAGGTTGTGTGACACATACACATAGATGTCATCAAAGCATTTGTGGAACAAGTTATGTAAGATGGATGCCTCTCCTGCTTGACGCTTGTTCAACCAGCTCTGAGATTTAAAGAGAGAAACAAAATATTTCTATCAGATACAGCGATTACGGTTTACAGTTGGGACTACAAGTCTTTGACAACACAAGAGCTTATAATTTTTTCTTAACTGTAACATTAGCTATCTTTAGTAGATATGAAGATATAGGTAGGCTCAACTTTTAGTTCCAATTCAAAGTTTGTATGATTTAATTCATCTATATCTACCATATGTAGTAACTGGCACTCTACAAGGTAACTATGGTATCAAACAAAGAAGCAAGAAGAATGCAAAAGGAAATTGTCCAATTTCTCGATACATCTTCTGAAATGGCATTCATTTGACTAGGATTTACGCAGCACTCTCATGGTCAATTGGAGCAGCATAAGGAACAGGAAAAGGAGTAGAAGGAGGAGGAAGAGCAGAAGCAGCAGCACTAGCAGCAGAAATAGCAGTATAGGTGCAATATGAACAATAGATTCATAACTAACCTGAAGGATTGGTCTCCAGTCCAGTGCTGAACTACTCATGTACACCATACCATTCCTTGATACAGTGGCTGGAGAAGCGTTGTCGATGTTGTGCACTTCAAAGACTACCTTGCAGTTTGGTGACATGGGGATACGATCACCGTTGGCCAGGGTCAAGGTCCTGTTGTCATCCAAGACACTGTTGAGATTCTCAATCCAGATGGCATCCACTGGTCCGTCAAGCACAATCCAGATGTGTTCACCTGGCATGACATAACAAATATTTGTCTTTTGAAGAGAGAAACTTGACTTGATATAAGCATAGAAATTACAGGATAAAAACCTAATACAATAAACAGCAAGATGAAACATAAAACCTTGAATCTCTAAATAATAATGCAATGCAATGCAAATATAAACATTTATTAAATGAATTGATCATCAAACTTTATCTATCAATGTCATCATGTACAGAAGTCAAAATCTCTTAAGCTGTTCTCATTGTATCAATGTTACATCTTCGGATGATACCAGTAGTCAAAACAAGAATATCATACAAGAAAATAATCTTTGTCCTTTATAAATATGGTGGCATGTTCATTCCTTCACTCTCATTCCATTCTTGGTCGAGTGGTTACGTCGCCAGACTGTCTATCACAAAGTCCGCGGTTCGAGTCCCGCCGCGGCACTAATGTCCTTTGGCAAGACATTGATCTACATTTGCCACACTCAACCCAGGTGATGTAAATGGGTACCTGGCAGGAATTAATTCCTTGGAATGCTAGAGCGCCGTAATGGCAGCACAGCTAAAGCCGGGGTAATAATCTCCAAGTTTGGAAGCACTTAGAGACTTAATTGTAATTCGCGCTACATAAAAGTTGAGTATTATTATTATCATTATTCTTGTAATCATAAATGCTATAACCATATCTCTTGTACATGTATGCTTTGGTGTGCAGATGCTGTTGTCTTCTCTCTCCAAGTTACATTCTCCATATCATATTCCTTTTCAAGTTTCACATTTCTCCTGATACTCACCTTTCTTGGCCTTCAAAGTCTTCCTCCAGAGCGTAGAGAAGATGCCATCTGTCCAGTCATTAGTGGCTACATCCAACCTACCAAACATCTGAGGAGCTGTGATGGCTTTAGGGTTCATTTTCATCTCTCGGTGAGGAGCCCCACAGTCCCCCATGGCTTTCATCAGCAGGTTGATACAGCAGGTCTTGCCCGCACCGCTGGGGCCCAGGGTCATCATACCATGCCGTACCCTCTGGGTCTCGTAGAGCTGTAATGAAGTTTTCATTACACAATAGCTTTAATATACTGCTTCATTTTCAGATGTGTGGGAAATATTGGCGCAGGTCTTGCATGAACAAAGGGAATTACTGCCACGGCTGATAAAAAGTATGTGCTAATCTGTGATGAGTCATAATCTGGACTGTATAGATACTTTACATCACCATTATTATTATATTAAAGATGATGTGAACCTTAGAAACAAGAAATCCTCCTTTACCACAACACTTGGGGAAAACAGAACCTTGAATTAAAAATCACTTTATAGACATATTACTAATTTTTTGCATTGCTTTTAAGTGAATATTTTGCTTCCCATCACATTAATCACAATGACAGGGTATTGACATAGCATGCTGATTACAATAGGTCAAGCCATGACAAATCTTTGATCACTCCCAGCTTTACAATCCACCATCTCTTTTGTAGCACAGTGGTGAAAAGGCATAAGAGAGCAATTTATACAAATTTATCAGATTGTTGGCCAAAGTATTCAGTTTTGTTTAGCAAGAAGTTCATCCTTACCTGTACAACCTTGAGGTTCCAAGCAGGGTGATTGACCAGGTTCATCACATCGACTTGAACCGATAAAGCGGCTTGAAGCTCCTCATAGGTAGCACTGTCTAGCTGGATACCAGGGAACAGATCACTGATCAAACTCAAGAACAGAGGCTCATCTTCATCCACCTAACCGAATATTACACATGTATATGTTACAATGTCACAATACTGTAACTAACATTAATGCATTCAGGCAACTTGCATACTTAAAATGCACCTGTAAGCTCAAATGAAGTTTCTGAGAAAATAAACTCCACAAAAAACCAAAATCATTAGTAGTAGGGGAATTAATGCTAAGTATTATTAAGAAAATAATATTGATCACCTATCTTGTATATATGGCATTAATAATCTAACAAAGTTGAATTGTCAACATTTTCAGGCACGTTTGGTATCCTTTCATGGTGTGATTTACATCAAGCATATCTACCTAAGCTTGTGCCACAATTAAAATGTGTGTTTTTCAGGCTTTTTTCTCCCATCTGTTTGATTTACTCTCATTATTGCATTGATAATATACATAATCATAAGATCTTTCACATGTTGTAAAATAGGTTGACAGCATTGCACATCTTTTTTTTTTTTTTGGGGGGGGGAAATTTTTAAAATATTTTCATTTGAGAAGTGTAGAGGAAGTTCTTGCTGACCAATTTGGATAGATTCATGTCTCTGAGAACCCTCATGACGATGGTTGACTCGCTGTCTTCTGGTCTAGCTCTCTTGTTGGCTCCCAACGTACGCAGAACTGACAGAATGTTCCGCAGACCAAAGTCATAGTGAACCTGCATAAAGAATAAGAACATTAGAATGGGTGACCTGACATTTGGTTCAGAGAAAATTGCTCCAGGCTTTTTTTTCATCAAAGATGCACAGTTAAGGTGAGGGTTGGAATTGTGTGTTTGGTTAGGACAAGAGATAGGATTAGGTATGGTGTTTGGTCCATAATTAAGATTAGGAATTAGTTCTGTGTAGGAAATTGGCTGCAGAGCAATCGTTGCAGGAGCAAGTGTCATAGAACCCAATCACAGAGCTGCCAAGTTGTATTTTGCATTTTCATTATTCTTATCCCCCAAAAAATCAGTATTTTGACCCCAAAATCCGTATTTTTTCCGCATGAAAAAAATATGCATGCATATCGGCGATGTTCGATCACTTACTTAGGCCTATTACATTTCCGTCCCACACGTAAACAACTAAGGCCTAAGCACTGCACAATGGACTTAACAGTAACACATTAAAAATTTGCCCTTTCAAAAAAAAAACCCTTAGAAGTAGATCTACACATACATGTAGCTTATCAAATTAACATTCATTACCGTCAGACCGGACAATTCCTTCAGTCTTTTCTGCAAATGTCCTTCATTTCAGTTCTAACTCGACTCGTATAGTCACATCGCATGCACAATTAGTACACACACACGTACACACGTGTACGCATATTGGCAAGTTGCAGCACCGATTCCACTTCAGTCCCACACGCAGACAATCGATGCATGCTCGAAGCACCGCACACATGCATAGTAAACATACACACGGATATCTAAGCCGACACACGTCTTTCAGCGCACGGAGCGCACCAGCCATGCCCATTGACTAATACACAATTGACACGGCGCGCGCACCGCCCATAGACTTATACACAACTGATTTTTTCTTTTTCCGTATTTTAACATGAAAAAACGTACGTCCGTATTTTAAGTTGATTTCCGTACAAAATACGGTAAATCCGTACTACTTGGCAGCTCTGCAATCATGAGCTTACCAATAAAAGTTTTGAAACTCACATTTGAAAGATATCTGGCAAAATATTACCCCTCCTACTCCCCTAAAAAGACAAAATATTTCGTATACAATTATACTTAAGTGTATAACTAAACAAGTTCTAGTTTTCTAGAGAGAAGCATAAATACGATGGAACATGCCTGTTTGGTGAGTTGTTCTTCACAAAGCTTGTAGAGGGTGTAGAATTTCTGAGCCAGTAAGACGTTCTCCTGGAAACCACAGCTGGCCAGTTTGACCCTCATGATGATCTGTCTGTCAGGTACCATCATGGCCACTGATCTGAACTGGATCTTCAGGTTCTCGGGTAGCTCCTGACGACCAGCATATCCAGGATTCTAGGAATAGACAGAAGCATGTGATAATAGAACTGCCTTTTGCGATTGGAGGTACTAAAAAAAAATATCATAATTTTCATGAGTTCAATTGTTTCAAGTTGTTATGTCTATCATACTTCAATATTAAGTCTTGCTCTATCAGAGCCAATTTTCAATGCATTCCCCAATTACCTTGGATAGGTATTACTTCTGTAGTGTTCCTCAAGCATAATACATAGTCATGACAAAATGTATGAGACTTTCACAGCTCTTATAAGTTTTGGGACCTAAACATTAGCCAACTGCACACAAGAAGTTAAGTTAAAATAAAGCATTCAAACAAACCAATCTTATGACACTGTCTGTCCAGTATAATGGTGAAGATTAATGTGGCTATCATGTTAACAGGAGAAAGAAAACATACACTGTCATGTCCTATTATAAAGTAATTACAATGCCCAATTACCATTGAAATAAAACAAGGGATATTGAAATGTTAAATTAAGGGCTAACCATGGTGAGGAAGAGACCGAACTCTGGATTCAAGTCTACCACATCTCCATCCATGAAGACAAACTCCTTCTTTCTCTCTTTCTTGGCAGTCAGAACAATGGCAATCTGTTGTGCAGCCACAGACAGCACAGGAAGCTCAATACGATTGAACTCATCAAAACATCCCCAGCTGCCCGACTGAGCAAGACCTGCATAAAAAAAAATCCATGTATAAGTAAATAATATAAATATAACTAATGTACATAACCATTGGGACCTATTAAGAAGCTTGACTGGTCTCAAAACACTTTACCAATATCTTGCCATTGCACAAAATCCCATCGCAATTGAGGGACAGATTCCAACCAAGTAATGACACGAGTATTAAACTGTATGAAGATATGAACAAAAAGACAAGTCAGCCTGCTTTATTATGTAAGCAGAAGCTTCTGGAAGGTGTCCTGCATCGACACTGAAACTATGACAGGGAAATACATTTTGGATGTGTCATATGACTAATTCCTCACTAATCACACACAAAAATTGTGTTTTCACTATTACTTCAGATTATAAATCAGCTCAGAAGTAATCATTTTAAAAATATTTGTTTTAACAGACCATAAGTTACAAACTTGAAAAACATATAATTCATTAAAAAAAAAAATGTAATGGTTCTGCATGATATAAAGATAAAGGACAGTGGTCTTAGAAACAGAGAAATTGAAGGGGAAAAAAAATCTATCCAGGGAGCAGAGGTTTTGCTCTACCTTTGTAGATTCTTCCTAGACCTCTGTAGTCCATCTGATCAGAGCAGTTGAACACCACCACATATTTGCCAAGAGCTTTGCCCATATCCTTGGTGGTCTCTGTCTTGCCTGTCCCTGCAGGACCAGCAGGTGCTCCACCCATGCTCATACCCAAGGCCTGGGCAAGTGTGATGTAACATCTGTATGACATAAATGCACATGGATCCATTGACTGGGTTAATATGAATAGAGCTGAAAACATTACAAACAGAAATGATGCACAGTACATAAGAGTTGCAGATAAGTGTTAGCTGTATCAGTATGCATATGTGTTCAATGGTGGCGTTATTAGTCATAAACTGAATAAATGAAGAAGCTAGCTCTTAAAACACAAAAATCAATCCAGTCTTTCACAATTACAAATGGGTAATGAAAGGTAGATGGGAACAACTTAAAACAACTGTTGTCATATAGTTGGAAATTGTGTTATTACTAGAGATTCATTCTTCCACCACAACATTCCTAAATTTATGTAATGTCATGTCAAACCCTTGAAGATTGCTTGAAACTTCCATTATATATCCTTTCCTCCAGATAAGAGTCATATGGCAGGGCACTCTTCACCATGCCCAATGTTTATCTAAATCTTGACTTCCTGATATACTGAGTGCCATTTTGAGTGCATACCTATCAGTAAGTGGAGTGATGACAAGCCTGTCTGTACAGCCTAAGAACTCATTCTGATAGATGAAGTCGACATCAGTGATGGACACAATGCACTGGTCTGTATCCTCTTTGAAGTAGAATCGAGCCTGCTTCAACCATTCAAAGTCATTCACATTACGAATGTGCATAGCCACCTGTACAATACAGAATCAAACCATAAATACTCTTCATAGCTCTTACATATACTTAAGCTCTTACATATACTTAAGCTTAAGTAAAATCATTTTGATAATGAAGTCAAATAAAGAGCTACTAAATTTCACAAAAACAATTTAAAACTACAAGGAAAGATCTTTATTTCCCAACTGAATGAAATGAAATGAAATAGACTGCAGATTTCAAATCAGTACTCTAGATGAGATCTTTAGTATTATTCTCAACTTTCAAGGTGAAGTATTAAGAATTTGCATGACAAGCTGTGGAAATAGAGAGTGAGCAGTTCGATAATTTTTCTCTTTGAACTCCTTGTCAGTGATTGATTCCTTAACAAGAATTCATCTTCTTGTAAAATGTCTGCTATAATGAGCCCATATAGAGAAAGATTTCTGTTTACTAGATTCCTTGTTGAGGGGCATATGCATTTTAGGGAACAGCTCAAGCTCACATATAATGATTTACAGGACCAACCACTAATCCAACAAATTAAAGTCTTACCAAGTCATTGAAGATATCCCTTTGATGGACATGGATGGTGACAAGAGTCTCATACTTGATCCTTTCCACCTTGGTCAGATCATGAGTTGTTTGCTCAATGAGGCAGTTAAGAAGCTCCAGGAAGCGGACATTAGTGGCAGGCATGATCTTCTTGTCAGCTCTTGCCATGCTGAGGGCTTCCTCTGCATCCCTGGTCCACAACATCTGGATACCCAGTAGACCAACCTGACAGGTGATTGATGATAGTGAGGCGGTGGGGGGTTAAAAAAGGAACATGCAAATTAGTCAGGACATTAACAAAATCATGTCATATTCTAGCATTTTTATATTCAATTTGTAATTCCAAAAACAAAATATTCAGGCGACAGTCAAAATCTTTATAATTCAATACCCAGGATAAGTAGTTAATATACCAACCTGAATATCAAAACTAGATATCACCAGTATACATATAACTGAAATGGTATAATCTTAAAATCAAATAGTGTAATTATCTGATGATTAAGCAAAGATGGATGGATTCCATTAAAATAATTGAAAAATTGGTTTTACTGTTTACCTGTAACATAACAAGAAGCTAAAATAGAAAATATATCAAATGATACATCAATACGAGAGAATATTGGTGGTGTTTGGCTCTGAGGAAACATCTATCACTTCTTACTTGAGCAATGTAGTTATTGAGGAAGGAGAGCAGTTCAAAGCTAGAGTCATTGATGACTCTGGAAGCATCTTTGATGATACCATGTAGCGATCTCATCTGAGTGTCCAGTAGCTCTCCCAACCAGGTCTCTACATTACCTTTGGCAATCACAGGCTTGTCAAGCTATATTCACAAAGGGAAATGAGGCACAGAATCATTTACAGTTGGTAACTGAGGCCCTAGATAAATACAACCAGTGACACTGCTGAATCAACAGTGAGTTAATGTAATCTGAAATCAGACTGATGAAAAGCTTCTCTGCAGATGATTATTGGTGCACAACATTAGGAGAATGGAATATCATTGTTTTATATATAATATATACATCAACATTTATTTAGTAAAACACAACAAATGCACTTAGAAAGCTATAGGGTGACTGGTACATCTTTGAATTAAACTATACAAATGACCTAAACTTTAATATACTTGGAATACTTCTGCTACAGCAAGCTTAACTTATTGATTAAAGTCTTACAGAATATATATTTTAGAACTTTCAAAAGGAAAGTCAGAAATTAATGATAAATTTTGCGCAGTGTTAGCAAAAGCAAAATGTTTGAAGATTTGAAATCCGGTTTCATGTGTATGTACATAAACCAATAAGTTCAAAGGCATCAGCCAATATGAAAATATACTTACAGGGATGACTTCTCCTTCTCTGGAGATACAAGACATGATGCGGTCATAGTCCTTCGAGTGGAATTCCACCTCATTCACATTCTCAAACACTCCAAGGAGATGAGCCTGAATTGAATCACAGCAAGTACAATAAACTGTAACAACTGACATGCAAATACATTGTTTCAAAATAATTCATCACGACCAAATTTTATTTTCAATGTTTCATTAATTGTCATGGTTTGAAAAATCATGTAAAAGTAGTTTTGCATTTATATTTCATTCATCTCATCAAGATCGCCAGTTTGGTGGCTTTTTGTTTAAGAATGTTTGAAATACTTATTTACCTGAATAGTGTGGGAATCACTGGCTTGTCCAAGGATTTCAAGCAGAGCTGGGTCAGACACAAAGAAGAACCTTGGAAAGACCAATCTTTTCTTCTCCAGGTAGCTGTAGATAGAAAATAAATGGACAAACTTGAGAATTCAAATGCAATAAAAACAACTAAGGCAGCTGTCATACCTGATACAATATTCTATTAGATAAGCCCACATTGGTCGCTAGAATAACTACAAAGACACAGTGATACCGGCAACCTGTAATGAAAGACCACCTCTCTAGAAGTACAGCATTTTTGTTTCTCTTAACAGTTTTTTTACTGATTGCTGTAAAAAAAGTAACCTGTCCATTAAAGACTACCTGCCCATAAAGACTGCCTAAGTTATATCCCTAAAGGAGTCTTTTAAAACACATTTACCTGTATAAGAAAAAAATAAACATTTGCAAAAATTACTCTGACACAATATTTAGATCCCAGAAATCACAAGTTGTATGAAATGTATAATCCTCACCCTGTGAGTGACTTCTGACATATCTCCAGCTGTTCTAGGAGATGGGGCAGAAGCTGCCCCAGGGTCTCGTCTCCAGCACAGCATTGAATCACATTGTCATTCTCATGGGCTCGTACCATGATCTTCACCCAAGACTTGTCAATGTTTGAGAAACGTTTGGCTTCCTACACAATATAATGGCAAAAATATGGCAACTCTGATGTAATGAACAGGATATCTTTTCTGACAAACATGTAATAATCATGTGCGTCTATACAAAGAAACACATGTATGATAATATCAGCACACTTTTGTAAATGAAAATGCTTTTGCTTCTGGATAAACAATAGTATTACAGATGAAAACAGAGATTCAGTATTGAGTAAAATATAAACTAGATGGAACTTCAACTGCGCGCAGTCGAAAATGATGCCTCCGCCATAGAGCAATTTTACAAACCAAAATGGAAGCAATTTTTAAAATTCAAGTTTGATTGTAATCCATCTGTTGGTTCTAATGATAACGCGATCACGAGCTATTTTGAGATACATAATGAGCCCTGTGACCTTTGACCTCATGACCCCAAATCTAATCAGTTCATTGACTCTGCAAGATACATACATGACCCAAGTTTGGCGGTAATCCATCAATCGGTTCTTGAGATAACGTGATCACAAGCTATTTTGCATACATAATGAGCCCTGTGACCTTAGACCTTTGACCTCGTGACCCCAAAATCTAATCAGTTCATTGACTCTGCAAGATACATACATGACCCAAGTTTGGCGGTAATCCATCAATCGGTTCTTGAGATAAAGTGATCACGAGCTATTTTTGCATACATAATGAGCCCTGTGACCTTTGACCTCGTGACCCCAAAATCTAATCAGTTCATTAGCTCTGCAAGATACATACATGACCCAAGTTTGGCGGTAATCCATCAATCGGTTCTTGAGATAAAGTGATCACGAGCTATTTTTGCATACATAATGAGCCCTGTGACCTTTGACCTCGTGACCCCAAAATCTAATCAGTTCATTAGCTCTGCAAGATACATACATGACCCAAGTTTGGCGGTAATCCATCAATCGGTTCTTGAGATAACGCGATCACGAGCTATTTTTGCATACATAATGAGCCCTGTGACCTTTGACCTCGTGACCCCAAAATCTAATCAGTTCATTAGCTCTGCAAGATACATACATGACCCAAGTTTGGCGGTAATCCATCAATCGGTTCTTGAGATAACGCGATCACGAGCTATTTTTGCATACATAATGGGCCCTGTGACCTTTGACCTTGGACCTCGTGACCCCAAAATCTAATCACTTCATTAGCTCTGCAAGATACATACATGACCCGAGTTTGGCGGTAATCCATCAATTGGTTCTTGAGATAACGCGATCACGAGAACGGGAGGTACGTACGTACGTACGTACGTACGGACGGACAACCAGAAAACATAATTCCTCTGGCTACTTTGTAGCGGAGGCATAAAAATATAAAGAATTTTATAAAAGGCACAAATAATGTTTGCACTATATATACATACCTGCCAACATTTGAAAACAAGAATTAGGAATTTCTAGTACAGTATGCCTTCGAAAATAAGAAATCTGTACCCTTAAAAGGCGTTCGAACATGCAGCGGCAGTGTGACTGGCAATACGCAGTTTCTGTACAAAAAAGCGAATACAAATTCGCTGCTTGATCATGCAGCCATTCAAGGCATGCAATACGTGAACTCTCAAATCGCGGCACATGCTAAAACAATCTTAATTTGGCTTTAGCAATCAGAATAAAAATCAGAATATTCCGTATTTTTAGGTCTTTCAAATCCTAAAAATCAGAATATTCCGGATTATTCGGAAGGGTTGGCAGGTATGTATATATTCTTGTATAAACACCTTGATGAAATTCAATCGCAAATGTTTCAAATGCAGTATGTTGGGTTACAGGTGAATGTATTTCTTTTCACAGGATGATTGGTGAAAGATGGCTGATGAATTTCTTATTTAATGTTGTGTACATGATCTTGGGCAGACTATACTAGTAATTCTACCAATTACAATTTTTACTCATTCTGTCTGCATTCTCAGCAAATAGTTGATATCAATGTTATATCTTAGTGTCTTCATTTATGTTTGAATACCAACCTGAGGTAGCTGCTTGGCAATGTCGCCACCAACAAATACAGCTTCAAGGTAGACCCACAGGTTCTGTGTGGTTATCCAGTTCTCTATGATATCAGATGAATTGGAAAGCTTCTGTACCCAACTTTGGATTTTTTTCTTGAAAGGTGCATTGTATCTGTTAGGTCAAAATGAATTTGAATGAATATTGATATCTTAATTTGAATACCGAAGTGGATATCATTCTTAAAATAATTGTTTTGAAAAATAATTATTGGATTAACATCTAACGTAATTCTATGATATTTGTCAAAAGAAAATTTTGAAATAATATATAAATCACATTTTGACTGAAGAATGAAATAAGCTGAGTTGGCCCTTGCAGTCCTTTCACTTCTGGAAAATCCCTTGCGATTTGTACAATTGCTATTACCATATCTAAATTGAATAAGGATGTACAGTAAAGTAAGGTCTTTGTAATATCTCTAATCAACAAAACATAGAACAGCATGACCAAGACCATTTCATGATACATCCCATGTACACTTAAAATTTAGTTTCCTGGAGATGATTGAAAATAAGAATTGAAAACTAAAATCAAAACAACACTTATCAATTTTCCTTCTGGTTCTATATATGTAGGATTTGAGGAAACTGGATTCACAACAAATAGGATGACATCATTATTGCAAATGGGATACATGGCATACCTATTGCTGAGGAGTGATCCAAGGACCATAAGACTGTCCTCCATCAGTGCTACAATCTCTTGGGTTTCGTTTCCCTTCAGAAGCAGCTCTCCTCTTGCCTTGAAGTTGGCAAAGGACAGAGCTTGGGTGTTCCATTCGCTGATAACTTGAGCCAGTTTAGCCTCGATGTCCTTCTCTTTAACTGCTGAGATGCAAATATCCTAAAGAATGAAAGTAAAGAAGCAGGTACATCAAGCTGGGAATGGTTTGCATGATTTTACTACAGGCCTGAAATATTGGATTCATAAAACCGACACGAACCACAAAATTACATACATCCAAAATAACATAAAGGTATACAGTATGCAATCCATTGTCATAATACAGCCATATCATTACCTCAATATCCTCTTTGCTACGCAGCAGTGGGGCTTCCATGATGTTGCGCAAACAGAAGGAATCTGAGTCAATCTCAAACTTGTGTCCAGTGACGTTGGTGATGCGCTCCCAGTGGCGATCTTTCATGGCTTTGTTGGCCATGAGTTCCAGCAGAGGACAAGTCTCATTGAAGTCATCAATGGTCTTCTTGAGCTCAAGGAAAGCCTCCCATTCCTTGAGACCCTTTGGAAGCTTGCGGCATCTGATTGAGTCAAGTATAAATACATACCACGACAGATGAGCTCACACATGGAGGCGAGTACAACAGGAAATTTAATTTTTCTCATATGAATACAAGGAGAGAAGGGTTTGAGGAAAAGAAACAGAACAATGACAAGAAAAACAAATTATGGACATTCAAAATATCAGAGTTCTTGCTCAAACATGCCTAAACATGCGGTTATAATTGCTGAAGTAAATTTAGGTTGAATTATAAGCTATCAGACACAAACCTATTCTGGAAATCAACTAGCTCTTGATTGATTGCATCGATATCCACTTCACTCCACAGGATATCATAGTAACCATTGACCCTGTCAATGACATCATTGTACAGGCCGTAGAGCTTCTGCAGGAGGTTAAGTTCTTTCTTGGTCTTCATCAGGGCTGGGTAATCAGTCACAGGGAGACCAAACAGCTGCTCTCCAGCTGAATAGGTGTTGTATCTTCGCAACAGGTCATCGAATCTAGTCTGTAAAGCAAAATCAATTTAAAAGTTGGAACGTTGGAGGTCCTGTCTTGTTCATCATTGGCAAATTTAAAATTTAGGTAATCTTCTTTATACAGAAAACTAAAACACTGTTTGATTTTTGACATTCAGAAGGAAGAACCATTTCCCAAATGTTCTGTTTTAAATCATGGTTGTGGTAGTGCAGTTTATTTCATGTTCTGTTTAGATTGTAAAAAAAAAGGATGTCACTGATATTAAAATATTTTTAATTGCAAATTGTCAGTCAGAATGTATATATTTCATATCATCGCAAATTGTTTAAGCCTATGTTGAAGATTTTAAACATTGTTATCATGATGAATTTCTGCAGGTTTTAATTTTTAAGATCGCATAAAACAGATAACATTGCCATTTCAGAGTACTGAAAACTTCTGCTTACCTGAAAGACTTGTAGTCTAACATTGGCTTCTTCGGGTGAGATGCCATGCTCCATGGGTCCATTCTATGTGTAAAGACACATGTGTTTATACACTTCATTTTAATAAAAAGTTTCTGTACAATATATTTCATTCTGACACTATGCCCATTACTATTGCCTGTTGTGTCCAGAATAATATTCTCTGTTAAGAGCCAGAATAACCTTTATGTCTGTGTTGAAATGTATGAGTTAGTGCCCTTCAGATTCTCAGCAGATGATATGATCAGTAAAGACCTTGCCCTCACTCATCACTGCTTCTTGCAAAATATGATTTAATCTGAATCAACATTATTTCACACCTTTGTACTCAGATCTAATTGATAACTCATTCTCCCTATCATGATGGAAATACGGACTCAAACTTTTACCACCAGTATCAAAATACGAGTTGTAGTTTAGTTGAACCTGTTGACCATAAGACCACATGGGCTTAAAATTGAATATTGAACCATAAAGCTGATTCCCTAATTGTTTCTGAATGTAGTGTAGTAATAAGAAATGCAGAGCTGCCAAGTTGTATTTTGCATTTTCAGTATTCTTATCCCCCAAAATCCGTATTTTGACTAACAACAAAAAAAAAAATCTGTATTTTTTCCGCGTGAAAAAAATATGCATGCATATCGCCAATGTTCGATCTCTTATTACACTTCCGTCCCACACGTAAACAATTGCGTTGTACACTAAGCACTGCACAATGGACTTAACACATTAAACTTAAAGCATTTAATTTGCCCTTTCAAAAAAAAAAAACCCTTAGAAGTACACATACATGTAGCTTATCAAATGAACATTCATTACCGTCATTGACTGGACAATTCCTTCAGTCTTTTCTGCAAATGTCCTTCATTTCAGTTTTAACTCTTAAGTGTCTCTAATGTACATGTTGCTTCCAAAGCGACGACGTCACTAGCACTCGACTCGTACTCTCGTAGTCACATCGCATGCACAATTAGTACACACACACACGTATACGCATATTGGCAAAGTTGCAGCACCGATTCCACTTCAGTCCCACACGCAGACAATCGATGCTCGAAGCACCGCACACATGGACAGTAAACATACAAACGGATATCCGAAGTCGACACACGCATACCTGCCAACATTTGAAAATAAGAATTAGGAATTTTTTAGCACGGTATGCCTTCAAAAATAAGAATCGCCCATGCAGCGGCAGCGTAACTGGCAATACGCAGTAAATCTGTACAAAAAATTGGCTGCTCGATCATGCAGCCATTTAACGTACGCAATACATGAACTCTCAAATCGCGGCACATGATAAAACAAGCTTAATTTGGCTTTAGCAACTTTATATTTAAAAAAAATTATTTTAAAAAAAAAATGAAAAAAAAAAAAAATGAAAAATCAGAATAGATCTAGATTTAGATTTAGGTCTAGATCTAGAACTATTCTGAAT
Organism: Mesocentrotus franciscanus; assembly: GCA_037976565.1. Taxonomy (NCBI): domain Eukaryota; kingdom Metazoa; phylum Echinodermata; class Echinoidea; order Camarodonta; family Strongylocentrotidae; genus Mesocentrotus; species Mesocentrotus franciscanus. Next base: position 15,205,930 of record CP137675.1, on the reverse strand, counting down.
TTGTAGGTTCTTAAAATCCAGAAAATCAGAATATTACGGATTATTCGGAAGGGTTGGCAGGTATGGGAGAATTTAACTCACTCTAGTCAATTCAATTCGGTGAAGCGATTGTCCAAGCCAACACAGCTACGGCACCATTTGACATGCATCGATCAAACTATACACAGTACATGTTCGGTCGCATCGCTGCCCCAGCCCACGGCCACTCCACTGGCACTGACTCAGCTCCGGGCCGTGGTACCGCATTGCAGCGTGCGTTCACTCTGTATACCAAAGTCCCAACACACTTCTTCCAAATACTTGATTAGACAATTGAAAAGTCAGTACGGTACGGTAAACTCCATGAATCCATTAAGCAAGCGTATTCCTTGAGATTGGAAGACATTATAAGTGAAACTGACAAACTTTTGAAAGTGTAGTAAACATTCCCGATCACACGTCGAAGCTAACCCGCTCTCTAAAGCTCGATCGTATGTGAAGCGTTGCATGTACTTGTATGCGCTTGTATATGCGTGTGTGTGTGTACGTACGTGTATGGAGCGTACATGCCAGGCCAGGCGCTACACACACATGCAGAGATCAGTGGCACAAATACGCCGCAAAACCGTCATTACAAGCCAAATGAGCTTTCGCGGCCATCAACACACACAGTATACTATACGAGCGCTCAAACAAATCGCGGCAAATGGTAAAATAAGCCCAATTTGGCTTAAAGTTTTCGGATATTCCAAATTTCCAAAATGCGGAATATTCAATTTTAAGGTCCTAAAATTCCAGAAATGCGGAAGGGTTGGCAGGTATGCACACGTCTTTCAGCGCACAGAGTGCGCACCAGCCATGCCCATAGACTAATACACAACTGACACAGCGCACCGCCCATAGACTTATACACAACCAATTTTTTCCTTCTGCTGTATTTTAACATGAAAACGTCGTCCGTATTTTAAGTTTATTTCCGTGAAATACGGCAAATCCGTACTACTTGGCAGCTATGTAAATGGGATCAAGGAGGATATAAAACACATGGTGGTTGCAACAGCACTTTAAATAAACAGAGTGAAAATGCAAGGATTGAATTGAAACAGGGCCTACCTCTTCATAGTCTGCATCAAATGAGATATTGTCAACATGGAAGGTCTCAACAGCACTTAGAAGCTCTCCCTTGAATGTGGGCTGGATCTTCACCAGGTTACCTTGAGCAGCAGACTTTAATAAAGAGTAATACAACATCATTTTTTTATGTTTCAAGTACAACTGGCATATCTAAATTCATTCTTCCAAACCTATACTGAATTCCCCGATAAAATATGATTGTAACTAAAACAATGACATTCCGATGAATTTTAGTAGTTGTCATAGTTTCTAAGCACAGTGAACTCACAGCCTGTCTGCTCAGTTTCTGGAAGGAGTATCTGAGACTGTCCACTCTGTTGGCCTCTTCCCTAGGCACTGAAACCTGGAACTTCTGCAGCATGGAGTATGCTTCCTGTGAGAATAAAAAGAAGGTAGGAAGAATATCAAAATACCACAAACTTACTTTATCTTTTCCACTGAACTACTTAGAGGTTCAAGGAGACTTGTAATTATATGACTTGAAACTCAAATGCTGAAAAATAAAATGTGTTCAACATTTTTTTTCTCCATCAAGCGTTAGACCTAAAATCTGCACAACAGGTGACGACATTGTCCCCCTTTTCATGAAGTGACGAACAGCAAATTCTTTTGAAAATTTTGAATTTTCAGTTCAATTCCGCATTTTGAGATCATTAATTCATATCTTTCACTTCACCAAAGATTAAAACACAACTGCCACTGAAAAATATGTCATTGTAATGCCATTTGTCACCTAAAAATAGTGCTAACTGCACTTTCACATTTTTACCAAGTGCCGGCTGGGTTTCCTTCACTTCACAAAGTGTTCTGTTTCCATCGAACATACTTTTTTTCTCTTCACAGTGACAGTTTAACAAGATTGGAATTGCTACTGCTACTCTCTTGAGGCTAACTTGATAAGAAGTCATACAATGGCGAGTACTTTTTGATTGATGAAGGTCATGGACAAATGATATTTATAGTATTCATTTCTAAGGCTAAATCCGCAAAAATTAAAACCATAAGGGATGCCTTGTAAAATCCTACCTCTATTGGTCCCAAGGTCATGTCAATACGGATGTCCTCCTGACGTATCGTTTCAAGAGCAGACATGGCATTGCGGACATCATCAAGATCCTTGATGGGTCGACCGAGTCTCTTGGAGTAATCGCTCACAAAGTTGTTGATCTCGTCCATCTTTGCACAGTACTCCTTGTTGAGGCTGCGTCCAAGCAACAACTTCCATGCACACGCTTCCACGGTGAGAGAAAGGCGTATTGGTTCTGAAGGTATGAAAGATTAGCCAAGGCATAGGTATCATATGAAATTGCATTTTGAGCTGTAATAAGGAGTGTAAAAGAATGTCCCCATGATTCGAGACAGAACAGTTGACAGACAAAATAGCCGCACGTGTATGGACATGGAAGATCTTTAGTAGATGATGACATGGCATTTACCCTACTAAGAGAACTCAGAACTCTCGTTAAGGAACTAGTAATACTGCATAGGATCTCAATCTATTTAGGAAGCCACTACACATCTTTATGTACACACATCTGTATTGCCCAGGATCTAAATCTACTAAGGATCTATAGTAGATGTGAAACTAGATGGAACTTCAACTGCGCGCAGTCGAAAATGATGCCTCCGCCATAGAGCAATTTTACAAACCAAAATGGAAGCAATTTTTAAAATTCAAGTTTGATTGTAATCCATCTGTTGGTTCTAATGATAACGCGATCACGAGCTATTTTGAGATACATAATGAGCCCTGTGACCTTTGACCTCGTGACCCCAAATCTAATCAGTTCATTGACTCTGCAAGATACATACATGACCCAAGTTTGGCGGTAATCCATCAATCGGTTCTTGAGATAACGTGATCACAAGCTATTTTGCATACATAATGAGCCCTGTGACCTTAGACCTTTGACCTCGTGACCCCAAAATCTAATCAGTTCATTGCTCTGCAAGATACATACATGACCCAAGTTTGGCGGTAATCCATCAATCGGTTCTTGAGATAAAGTGATCACGAGCTATTTTTGCATACATAATGAGCCCTGTGACCTTTGACCTTTGACCTCGTGACCCCAAAATCTAATCAGTTCATTAGCTCTGCAAGATACATACATGACCCAAGTTTGGCGGTAATCCATCAATCGGTTCTTGAGATAACGCGATCACGAACTATTTTTGCATACATAATGGGCCCTGTGACCTTTGACCTTGGACCTCGTGACCCCAAAATCTAATCAGTTCATTAGCTCTGCAAGATACATACATGACCCGAGTTTGGCGGTAATCCATCAATCGGTTCTTGAGATAACGCGATCACGAACTATTTTTGCATACATAATGGGCCCTGTGACCTTTGACCTTGGACCTCGTGACCCCAAAATCTAATCACTTCATTAGCTCTGCAAGATACATACATGACCCGAGTTTGGCGGTAATCCATCAATCGGTTCTTGAGATAACGCGATCACGAACTATTTTTGCATACATAATGGGCCCTGTGACCTTTGACCTTGGACCTCGTGACCCCAAAATCTAATCACTTCATTAGCTCTGCAAGATACATACATGAACCGAGTTTGGCGGTAATCCATCAATCGGTTCTTGAGATAACGCGATCACGAACTATTTTTGCATACATAATGGGCCCTGTGACCTTTGACCTTGGACCTCATGACCCCAAAATCTAATCACTTCATTACCTCTGCAAGATACATACATGACCCGAGTTTGGCGGTAATCCATCAATTGGTTCTTGAGATAACGCGATCACGAGAACCGTGCGACGTGCGATGCGTGCGCACGCACGCGTCGGACGGACGGACAACCAGAAAACATAATGCCTCCGGCTACGTTGTAGCGGAGGCATAAAAAGTATCTCACTTGTTCGAGCTGAAAAAAACTAGCCATAACAAAAGCTCTGAAACTTCATGTCCACACTTATATAACGCATGTGATCTCAATGTTAATAGGATCTACAGTAGATATGAACAAAGTATCTCACCTATACAAAAGCCTCACTAGTTTTCAATAGCACCTAACTGTTCAGCAGTGCAAGGCATGCTGTGGCAACAATTGTTCCAACATCAATTCCTTCACTAACTCAATTCCAAGCTTCAACAATTCACATTTAGATGTTTGCAAAGATCGTGAAAATATAATATCAACTAGACTAGATCAAAAAAAGTCAACATGAAGTCGCTCACACATGTGCGAGGTTACTCTTAGATTTAAAAAAAAAAAAAAAAAATTATCGTAAGAATCCGGGAGATTTTTTAAGTGTGTCGGGATATTGGGAGATTGGTGGATTTTCCGGGAGGCTCCCGTCAAATCCGTGAGGGTTGGTAGCTCTGCATACAGTTAACAACTAAATTATTCACAACCTTACCAAGTTTTGTAATTCTTAAAGCATGTGAAAAATAAATTTGTCCTAATTTATGTTCCTAGAGAATGTGACATGTTAAAGCTTATATCTAAAAAGTATTTAACAATTGCCTTAGTTAAACCAGTAAACCTTTCATTCTTGAGTTACGAAAAATACCAAAAACATTAAATTTACAACGGGTATGAATAATTTAGTTGTTAACAGTAGATCTCCTGCATAAGATGAAAATGTAAAAAGGTTCTTACCTGTGTAGAGACGTATGGCACCAACCTCTATTGTGTGGCTGATCTCCTCAATCTGAGATTCTAGTTCCTGATATCTCAGAATCTCTTGCTTCCATTCAGACAGGATTGGTTCCGTCTTTATGAAATTCTGAACATACAAAAGGGAGGTACATTCATGAAAATTGTGACCAATAATTTGTCCACTTACGGTAATCATACATTTGGGCCTGGGACTATTGCTAAGGGCTCTATTTCGTCAATGATGTAGGGTTAGGGTGAGGGTTTAATTTTAGGTATAGTGTTGGGTTCTGCCGGTTCTACATGTACATATAGCAGTTAAACCATTATCAAAATCAATACAATTTTCTTTATTAGTCTCATTAATGAATGGTTTGTGACAATTTCGTCTGCAACAACTGCACCATCAACAAAATACATGATTTGCAATTTTTTTTTTGTCAATATTTCTAATATGGTCTTCAAAAATATGACAGTGATATACCAAATAATTAATCATATGGTAGAAATACCATAAGCAAACAAATTTACAAGAAATCTGTACTAGTGAATTTCGAAAGTCTGCTGTATCTCTTATCACATGATCTTGTTTGTACAATAAAATACCTTGACACTCTCCTCCCTGTCTCCCTCCCACAGGTACTGGTAACCAGAGAAGATGACCAGAGCTTCTTGAATCTTGGGCTTGGATTGACCAATGGCATTGCTCAGCATCATCTGCAGCTTCTGGATGTCTTTGTGGTCAGCAATACTTTTATAGTAGTTCTTCAGCTTCCAGGGTGGGATGACCTCCACATGTGGGGCTATTTCAAGGTAAATAAGATGGGATGACTGTTTGAATAGAATAGCTCATTCAGGGTTATATGTGCAACTAAGTTTTAAACAGGTATTTCTCAAACTCTGCTACAATCAAATGACCTTATTTCCATTCTTGCCTGATAGAGTAAAGATTGCAAAGTCACAATTCAATCCTTGCATTAAAATTTAAAATCTTCGCACAGCTACTTTAGTGTTCAACCGCTCTCTTAACAACCTAATAACGTCCTCTTACAGTTCCACCGTCCTTATAACGCCTCCATACCGGCCTGTTGCCGTGTGTTTTACATTGTGCCCGTTGACTCCATATTTTACTGTATAAAAATGCTTCCTCTGTTGTTTCCTGGGGATCGGGAAGCTTCCTAGCTTTATCCCTCAACCTGCCAGCTGGTTTCCTTCCGTGTGTCGGCATTATGAAGAATTATGATGAATTATGAAGAATTTTGAGAAGAACGATGAGGAGGACGTACATCCGTGAACTAGAGAACTGGAGTGTGACCGGCCGGGTGAGCGCCTAGCTTTTATATACGGTGTGTGACGTCTTCAACGCGAAGCGAACGTTTAGCGAACGGTATGGGTACTTTCCGGGTGGTAAGCGGCTGGTACTTACCCGGTGATGACCCGGCAAGACCCGGCGAGACCCGGCGAGGTAACGGCCAACACGGTGATAATAGCTGGTACGAGGACGTTGTAAGCGGTAAGGACCCGGTATGGAGAGGGAATGGAAACGTTGAGGGCATGGTGGAAAAACTTTAACAAAAATAAAATCTTTGCTGCCGGAGAGATTATCACTGCTTGTCATTGGCCCGTTGGTATATAGCCTGTGCTATGTGACAGCACCATAAGACTGAGGTGTCTTTGAAAGACACTCTATGATATTATGAATTTAATAAAAGTAAAATTGTTACCGAAAGGTTAAGATTCCTTTCAAATCATAAAGAAACGTTATGATCTTTTTTACCTGAATGAGCGCCATGTCGGTGTTTGCCAGGTTCCTCAAATGTGACTGCTGGCTCGATAGGTCTAGTTCTATTCTGACCCCACTGAGCTACACCGCGGCTAACCTCAAGCACACAAGTTGTAGCTTTGTTCAGCGCTTGCTGGACATCCTCCAGACTTGGTTGCAGAACCTTCAAAGAGAAGGGTTGTAAATCAAATCTTTCTGCATGCAAATTTCCTTTCTTTGAATTAAAAATACGAATCTCGTGCATGAGTTCATTATAATCCATTTCATTTTACAGCATTATTTACTCAGGTATAACTCTTTTCAGTGAAATAATGTTTAAGTTTGAACTTGTAATAATTATTAAATGAGTTACTTATTCAAGTACTTCTCTTTCTTTAATACTTATTCAAATAACTTTGATTTGCACCAAGATACTACTCTTTTCTTTATAATACCTGTTAAACGTTTGACCTTCTACAAATAATCAAAACCTTGTTCTACATGTAAACCTCTATCCTTTAACGAACATATACAAATGTTAAGGAATGAATTCATGGATCAAATCAAAACTTAGATAAACATACCACATTTGGAATCGCAAGAGCCACACTGACTTTGAAGAATGATTCCCTTGTCCTCCTCTTAGCCTTCCTTCCATAGGTACCTCCTCTTCCCATGGGTCTGGCAGAAAAATAAAATGACACTATTTCACTTTGAAGAAATCACATTTTAATGGATTCAACTAGTCTTGGTTTTATTAGCGTAGTTTGCTAAAGGCTACATATATAATCAATCCATAAGTACTAACACATGCACTGTATAGAGATCGCAATAACAATGTTATATTAACATTTACGTAAGGAAATCAAACACAAAATTTAGTAGAGAAATGTGCAAGGCTGAATAATTATATTGGAAATTAATTCATTCTCTGAATTTCTTTTGAGAAACTGTTTTTGTGTGTTTGTGTAATTAGCCCATAGATAAATTCAATGATTTCTTATTGTAAAAGCAATAAGTAATCATATAATAATAACATCTAGTATTCATAATGTGTCAGTTCCTCCATTATGTGCCCAAAGCATAGTAGGGAAGAGACATAGAACATTCTGACAATTCAACAAATGCTGTACAACGACTAGGAACATCAATCCTTACGTGAAGAAGACTCTTTTCTTGATGGAGTCCAGGGCATTCCTTGTAGCCTTGAGTAATGCTTCCAGAATGCGATGGTTGAAGTGGAGCACTAGCTCCTGGCATTCCTCCTGCAGGAACTGTTCTTCCTCAATGCTTTCTGTTGTAGCAAAGCTCATCTCAGACTCTGATCCTTCAGTATTGTCTGTGTCATAAGTGTTGGTATATTGTTATTTATCTACATGTATGAATTTGGCAAGCTTTGACACTTAAGACCACTGCACACTTGATGAATGATTTGCAATATCATTTGACATGGTGTTCAATAGTCTCTGAAACTACCTCAGTAAATTTTTAAGGAAATCCTAGCAAAAGTGCATTTGCGCTTTAAAGGCGCACGTAGTAAATATTTAAAACAAGGGAAACGCTCTAGGCGGTCTCGCCTGCATTACGCAATTCGATATGATGAAAAATTGAGGTAGGGACATTATTTATAGGCAGGGTGGCCCATTAGCAGGCCCCCAAGAATGAAATCCTCTGAATCTAATCAAAATTTTGAAGTGAATATTGAATAAGAATCATCAGAAGAATTATTGACTATTGTTTGTACCAAGATTGATAATTTTCATGAAATATGAACAAATAACAATAATTCTCATATTAAGTTGTGACCTTGACTTTGTGACCTGGAATTTGTGTCTTATGATTTGTGATATTTGATAACCCTTGGGTACAAGTTTCATGGAATTTGAACAAACACTTTTGCAAAATCTTGATGTTGATGCCACAACATAGTCAGTTTGCAGACCTGAAATGACATTTGACCTTGACTTTGTCACCTAAAAGACTAATAACATGATTGGTGATACTTGATAACCCTTATGTTCAATTTTTATGGAATAGGAATGTATACTTTCAAAATTACGATAACAATTCAAAACTTAACCTCAGGTTAAGTTTTTGAGGATGATGCCACAACATCGTCTAAGTTTGATGACCGGAAATGACCTTTGACCTTGACTTAGTGACCTGAAATTCTACTCACATGATTGGGGATACTTGATAACTCTTTAGTCCAAGTTTCATTGAATAATAACTTATACTTTCAAAATGATATTAAAAATTCAAAAACTTAACCTCATCAGGTTAAGTTTTTGATGATGATGCCACAACATAGTCTAAGTCTGTTGACCTTAAATGACCTTTGACCTTGACTTTGTGACCTGAAATTCTCCTCACATGATTGGGGATACTTGATAACCCTTTAGTCCAAGTTTCATTGAATAAGAACTTTTACTCTCAAAATTATATCAAAAATTCAAAAACTTAACCTTGGTTCAGTTTTTGATGTTGACGACGCCCGCCGAAAGCGGCACCTATGTCTCGCTTTTTGCTACGCAGGCGAGACAAAAATTACGCATTCTCACTCTCTTGCCCAAGAGTGACAGAATGTGATTTTATTGGCAGAACATGAAGAGAGTAAAATATAACAGCATTTCTTATTGGTTATCGCATCATGAATGGGCATGTCTTAGCGAGATAAAATTGAGATAAAATGATTCTCAGAATACCACTTTAAAAAGATTTTAAGGGTACTTTATCTCACTGAGATAAAATCTCAGATTATATCTGAGATAAAATGAATCTCAGATTAACGCCCCAGGGAGTGTTTCACAAAGACTAAGATCGACTTTAAGTTGGACTTAAATATGGCAGGCCGTTCATGCCAATGTTTGCTCTCACCATTTACTGGCATTGGTCTTTCAAGGGACGTACAAATCATGGTCACAAATCTAAAGAATTTATATTTTTTATAATTCATTATTGAAGGAAAAATATTATCCAAAGATCATAATGGTGAGAGCAAACAGTGGCATGAACGGCCTGCCATATTTAAGTCCAACTTAAAGTCGATCTTAGTCTTTGTGAAACACTCCCCTGGGCTTTTCTCCAAAATCATGATTCTGATTTTCTCCCATCAGGAAATTATTAAGGCTCTTAATAAGGAAAATTGTACTCATAATACTGCAATATCTTTCAAGATCAGATTGTACAGTTAACATCAACAGGTTATGTGATTAGGTCATCAGCTTCCCCTCCTTGAGATTCTTCAGCTGTCCTTCCCTTATGGCATTGAAATGTCAATTTTATCGAATGGGAAGGATTTCCTTTTTACCTTCACCTCCTTCCACAGTATCCTCTCGGCCGTTGGTGCTGGGCTTAAAGGACCAAGAGAATCTATGTGCTTGTTCTATGAAGATCTCTACCAGCTCTGTGACAGCCTCCTCCACTCGCATGCTGACCTTGTCCAACAGTAGTGCCCTCTGCTCACAGGCAGACTGGATTTGGAAAAGGGTATGACACTCACTAGATCATATAATCTAATAAGCTATTCTGACAGTTGTCACAAGAGGTTTAATGACATAAAGTTACAAAAGGCTCGTACAAAAACAGTAAACATATCAATCATAAATCACAGTTAAATTTTTCTGTTGAATTTACCATCTTCATTTTGAATAACTCACACTAGTATTCTTTTCTACAAATTGCTTCTCCCTTACTTTACCTTATTTTGATGATGATTCACAGCATTTATGTGTCATAGTTCTATCATAAATCATTTTAAGGCGCAAATTTTCATTTCTTGCTGCCTCCAAATTTTTATTAAACTCTGTATCCTATTTTCTTTTTGCTTTTTACCTCAAACCAATTTGTTCTTTCTTACCTGTGTTTTAGAGATAAATTCCTCTGCTGTCCATGGTTCTGCAGAAGGCAACTCAACGAGGGAAGTGTTGGCAATGGTATTCAGACCAGAATCAATGCGAGATTCTCGAATGTCATTCACCTAGTGAAAACAAAATGTAGAGTGTAAAGTAATACCCTGCAACAACTGCTTTCTAGATCCACTGTAGAGTAAATAAGCATATATCTTTTATCCAAAAGTATTTGATACAATGAATTTATGTTATGGTTTTCATAAGATTCTCTTTGTGCTTTTGGGGTGTCACGTTTACATAAAAATGTACAATTTTCTTTCTCTCTCCCCCAAAAAAAAAAAAAAAAAAAAAAAATAATAATAATAAAAAAAAAAATATATATAAAATATAAAAATAAAAATAATAATAAAAAAAAAAAAATATCAATATATCAATATTCCAGATTTATTTAATAGGTTCAATCTATTCCTTAAATTTGTACTTTCTCACTTTCAAAACAAACAAATCCATTTGCATTCACTTAAAGAAAATGATTGCCATGAAGACCAAAGAAATCATATGCATCCTATCCGAATCCTTACTTGTTTGATCAGCAGAAAGAGGTTTCTCAGACTTTCCTTGATGCTGTTAAAGTATGCATCAAGGTTGAGTGAGGTCCAGGACAGCATGGTCAGTCCTGGCTGGATCGCAATGTCCACTTTCTTGGTGTGAGGCGACATGAGCTGCTGGAAGATGGGGCTTATCTTGGCCCTCACTGCTGCATTCTCTTCAAGGATAGCCTTCAAGTACAATATGTTGACAACGACAGCAACATAATCAAGCAAATAAAGCAAGTGCTTTCTTTTGTTTACTTGTATGATACACAAATTTATGATGAAACAAATATTTTATGAGCTTTACAATTCAAGGATTATATCTACCATAATAGAAAATAGAAATTTCATGCTCAAGAAAAATATTTCTCTTGATATCTTGCTATTCTATGTTAATTAGATCTGAATATTCTGCTAATATGCCTCTACTTTCATATTTTCAGTAAGAAACCGAGCTTTTTCCAATAAATTTGAGTGCATTGAAGGACTGTTGACTCACTCTATCCAGCTTGATTATGAAAGAGTCAGTTAGAAGCCTGAAAAGAATCACTTAATCTCTGATAGAAATGGCACAATTTATGCAAAAGTTTGACTTATTCATTAGAAATGATAATAACCTTCAGAGAATTGACATTATCCTTCAGTTGATCCTGGCCCATGACAATAATGAGAGCTGCCTCAGGCACATCCAATCCCAGCTTGATCATGCAGACCGATTCCCGGATGATCTGGTAAAGAAGTGGGTCAAAGTTCACCATCAACTGACCAGTCTCTGGATGCCTGATTAGTAATGTTGCTCTCAATCCTGAAGGAAGAAGATGAGGAAAAGATATTTCAGGTAATGAGCTATATGTTTTACTGGCACTGTGATTAAAAAGCAAAAGACTCTAAAGTAGCTGTCACATGGTGCCGGCTAAGCCTACCTTGTGCCACCATGTGGTAAATTTCAGGCGGATGGGCATTGAGCGAAAAATTTGGGCATGCCCAAAACAGTAAGAGGACGGTATAAGGACGGTGAGCTGGTACAAGGCCGTTATGGACCCGTTCGTGGGGCGGTGAGAACGGTGACGACGTGTGATATATTTTGTCCAACAGGTTGTTACAGTGTTCAAACCGACCTCGTACCGGTTCTCGCCAGGCTCTCAACGTTCGCTCAATGTTGACCCACCGCCTCATACCGGCTACATACCAGCCCCTCACCGGTCTATTAATGTTCAACTGCTCTCTTAATGACCTAATAACATCCTCTTACCGTTCCACCATCCTCATAATCTCACCATACTGGCCCGTTGCCGTGTGTTTTACATTGCGCCAGTTCAGAAACCGTGCCAGACATGTTGACTCTATATATTTTACTGTATATAAATGATTCCTTTGTTAATTCCTGCGGATCGGAAAGCTTCCTAGCTTTACCCTCTGCCAGCTGCTTTCCTTCCATGTGTAGGCATTATGAAGAATTATGAAGATTATGAAGAATTTTTGAGAAGAACGATGAGGAGAACGTACATCTGTGAACTCTAGAACTGAAGTGTGACCGGCCGGGTGAGTGCCCAGCTTTTATATACGGTGTGTGACGTCTTCAAGGTGGAGTGAACGTTTAGCGAACGGTATGGGTGCGTTCTGGGCAGTAAGCGGCCGGTACCCACCCGGTGAGGACTCGGATAAGACCTGGCGAGGGAATGGCCAACACGGTGACACTAGCTGGTACGACAACGTCGTAAGCGGTAAGGACCCGGTATGGAGACGGAATGGAAACGTTGAAGACACGGTGGAAAAATTGAACAAAAATAAATATTTGCGGCCAGAGAGATTTTCACCGCTTGTCATTTAAATCAAACAATATGGGCCCGTTGGTATATAGCCGGTGCTATGTGACAGTACCATAAGAGCAGTCTGAAGTCAAAGGCTCCCTTTCAATGACTGTAACATTACATATATTGATATACATGTTTATGCATTAATGTAGCTGCTTCTGTCTAATTTTCAGTTCTCTTACTACATACGTTTGTCCAAATATCAATATCTACCTTATTAAGCACTTTGGAAAAGTGACAAACAACATTTTGTATGCATGAACATGCTAAAAGTCCAAGATCCTTTAAAGTTTCTTTCATAGAACCAATCCTCTTCCCCTCCCCATACTTTAACAACTACAGAGTTACAAGTACACATGTTGGACATGTGATCAAGTAATTATTGTTTAGGCTTTCTATTTTCAATGATTTTGGTAGGAGTACCTGATTTGACAGCCTCTATTTGATCTATCCAAGCCCTATGGTAGCGGATCTCAAACTCCATCAGGACAGTAGCAGTACGATTGTAGTTGCGAACAATCTTCTTTGCCTCTACACCTTTCATCACTGATGGAACCACCTAATTATGTATGAAAGAAAAAAAATGTTCATATTCAATGTCTGTTTTATTGCTAACAAAAATGAGATAACATGTTAAAGACGCACGTTCCCCGTATTCCAGAGGGAGTTCAAAATACGTACCTGCTGGCGGACGGTGCTAGCTGCCTATTGACACCAACAGAATACGGCTCTTACGCAGATGGCATGTTCCGAATGCCCGAACAATGCCGATTATCACATACATGTGCCAAAGTAATACCAATCGCAGTTCAGCTCTAAGATTCGGCTGCTGTTTCTGCCCACTTTGACGTCACGATCGGCAGCGATCAGCTGGCTTGGCGAAGGCAGGCCGTACTACATTCACGTAAGTCCCCTGCATGCGCTCCCCCTATTACAACAAGTTAATATGCGCCAGGGGACAAAACCTAATGAGGTATGACGTAATTTTTTTCATTTACATACAGCCAATTAGAGCCCATTGATGGTAATGGTAATGAATATTCATATAACTATCATGAGTTGACCTAATTCGCATACACGCAAGGTAAACAAGATTAAACCAATAAGCGTAGTGTGCACATGGCATACGCGCCAGTCGTTGAGAGGTATTGTAATGCCCCCCATCCTTGAACTTTGATTGACAGCTGTATGTAAATTAGAAGTCGATCTTCGGAACCAAGATGGCGATGACTAGAGCAGCGATAACTATACTGGCGGGATTGTGAGCCTTTAACTATAAAACCAGCTCAAATAATTTGAACACATTTAAAGAAAAAAATTAACCTTTGATTTTGCAGTTCCATCTCAATCCACTTCTCCTTCCCACTCCCACCAATTTCTACCAGACCCAACTTTTCAATGAGCTCAGTTGTGTTCTTTCTATCAGACAATTTTATATCACACATCTTTCATGTTCTCCTCAGGATACTTTCTTCTACTGTCTTCATTTTACACAAACATTAAAAAAGAGGTAAAATATAACAGAAATTATTAATTTTCCTTACATATTAAATTCAAGCTCTAATTAGTGTTTAAAAAAAAAAAAAAATGTATACCTTGATAATATCCATAGGTTCCTGGATTTTTCGAAAGAGCTGCCTGGCCCAGGATATCTTACCAGCTACAGGAGGCATGTCTCTAGGGATGGGCGGGTCATCTTTGAACTTGTTGTACAACTGGAATGGGACACAAGAATATGCATCAGTCGTACAAGTTTCTGTGATTCAACATAGCATATGGACAGAAATATAGCTGAAATTATAATAATAATAACAACTAGTATTTAGTACGCTCTCCATAGTTAACTATATTACAGCATTTACACAAAATAATCATACATAACATACAACTGAATTTCATCAGAATAGGTACGTGCACAATGTTTGAGAGGGATAGGGGAAAGAAAAGGGCTTAAGTTAGCTATTCAGGGAAGAGGTATGATTTCAAGAGTTTTTTTAAGTGGTCTGGTTTTGGAATTTGTAAATTTTGCAATGAAGAAGGCTAGGGAGAATGGACTCTTTCTCCCACAGAATTTTCTTTATGTATACATCAATCATCTATTTGAAAAGATGATTAGTACTACAAAATCGGAGAATAGCGTTGAAGAGAGCCATAACTTAAGCTTTTCGACTTGCACTCATCAGAGTAAAATGCAAGAATGAAACAGAAAGCCGAAATCGATCAATATAAACGCAAACTAAAAGGAACAAGCGCTCGTTATATTTGCGCCTTGTTCCTTTTAGTTTTCGTTTATATTGATCGATTTCGGCTTTCTGTTTCATTCTTGTGTTTTACTCTGATGAGTGCAAGTCGAAAAGCTTAAGTTATGGCTCTCTTCAACGCTATTCTCCAATCATCTTTTTATAAGGAAGTGGTTGGTTACATTTAAGAACATTGAAGATAGACAAAAATTATTACAATATTGATACCTTCTTGATTCCTTCAATTTCTGAACCAAAGTGATGCAGGACAACACCATACTTCTCATCTATGTTCAGACAAGGGAAGTTCAGCCGTCGAAATCTAACAAAAAGTTTTTAGAGATACAGTGTACCAACAATAAGTCAAGGAATTACGAGTACACCTCAGTAGTTGCAAGGGGAATATTAGAGATAAAAATATATAGAGGATATCCATAGAGAGATGAAGAGATAGCTTGAAGATAAAAGGATTAACAGAGAACACAATCAACAAATATGTTCAAAGGAATATTAGTATTATAGACTGGTCAACACATTGGATTTACTTGTAAGCTCAAAGGTTACATGTATTTGTCAAAATCACTTATAAAAGAATCATACTGAAATTGAAGATTATACATGACATTTAGGTTCTGCACAAAAGTTCATATACTGTAATCTGAACCAAATGAAAATTTGCCCATCTAACCTACAATAAAATGAGCCACAAAATTTGTATTACCTTCCAAGAAGTGTAAGAGATTGGGCTGCTGTTGGAATTCTCTCAAAGGACGTGTCTAGGAAGCCTTGCAGCATGTACTGCAAATACAAGAGCACATGATTTATACATCATTTCTAACAGAATAATTACAAATAGCAGGTACAAGAAACTATCAGTATTTGAAAATCATTAGCCGAATATGATTGTAAATATTTTTTGTCTTAAAAGTTATGTTCATGTATATCCATGCCAGGAATCTTGTTGGTTCATATCATGCAAAGTATTTTCTTTTAGATACAGAACATTACTGGTATAAATAACTGACCCACCTCAAGATCATAGATAGAGCTTTTGAAGTCCTCAAAGTCTGTATCGAAATCTATCTTGCGGTGGTCCAGAATGTCATAAGGCTTCTTCTTCACAGTGGAGAAGATGGTCTGAAACTTGGCACACATGGGCTCGATGCCTTCAATGCAGGATGTGGTCAGCACAGAGTAAGTTTCTATGGTGGTCAGCATCTGAATGATCTGTAACAAAGTCAACCACATAAAGGGAAAAAGTGACATTCACAACATCAAATGCATTAAAAAATACAATTCACTGCCATGTCCTGTACAAGTATATGTAAAGAGAAAGAAAGAGAGGGGAGAAGAAAAAAACGCCCCCAAGAAAAAAAGGTTTCCTGACATTGGCATTTCTAAAATTCTTGCAGACAAAACTGATCAATATTGAGGCTGGTAAGATTTAGAGAAATTTTCTTTAAATATGTTATATAGCAAGTTAAATTTTGCAATAAATGCAAATGCAAGATGTAACCAATAACAGATTTAGATGAAATTGTTTGTGCCAATTCAATAGAAATTTGCCCCTTCATAAGAGCATATTTGTATCCATGGTACAGTCGACAGGAAGAGAGGTTTCTGGATCTGTACAGTGCTGTACCTTGTCTATGCGCTTGCAGAAGGCATCAAACTTGCCAAAGATGTACATCTCTGAGAAGTCAAAAGGTCTCTCCTCTGGAATTGCTTCAATCTTCTTCTTGGCCTTATGGAAACAGGTCTGGTATTCCTTGTAGAGCTTGACCGAGACTTGTAGTTTGTCTACCAATGTCTTGTAGGACTGATCCCATATGCGTGACATACCATCGTCAGTGATGTAGTTCTTGCATGCGGTCACCATTTGGTTAGTTACCTGCAAAAAGCATGGCGAAATGATATCAATCATGTTTCATAGACCTTTAGTTGAAAGAAGTTCTTACGCATAATGATAATGATAAATGAACTAGATGGAACTTCGACTGCGCGCAGTCGAAAATGATGCCTCCGCCATAGAGCGATTTTACAAACCAAAACAAAAGCAACTTTGAATATTCAAGTTTGATAGTAATCCAATGACGGGTTCTCAGAATATCGTGATTACAAGCTATTTTTCATATACATGGCTCTGCAAAATAAATTCCTGTCCTGAGTTTGATAGTAATCCATCTATTGGTTCTAATTAATGCGTTCACAAGCTATTTATATGCATACATAATGAGTCTCATGACTCTAAAATCTAATCAGTTCATTGGCTCTGCAAGATACATAAACATGTCTTGAGTTTGATGGTAATCTGTCTATCGGTTCTCAAGATAATGCGATCACAAGCTATTTTTTTAATACATAATAAGCCCCACGACTTTTGACCTTTGACCTCATGACCCTAAAATTTAATCAGTTCATTGGCTCTGCAAGACACATATAACCCAAGAGCCTGCTTGAATTTCTTTGACAAAAAAAACCAAGTGTTTTGTTTTAATATTTGGATAAAACATCCAAAGACATGTCTGAAAAGTGATGTCTTGTGTATTGTGGGTGGTGGAGCGTGACATCAGAGGTCAATGACCTTTATTTGACCCCGATTTCGCCTAACAGTTGTTTTTTACATGTCATTTGTTAAAAGAGCCTCAATTTTAATGAATTTTGTGTCTAATGAAAGATAATGAAACTATCTATCAAATGATATGAATATTTATAATATTTGATGATATTTTGAACCTTTTTTAGGGTTTAAAATGTAATTTTTTGACTTTTTTTCACTAAAATCATAATTTATCACTTTATGTTCGTATCTGTAAATAAAGAGGAAACAATAAAAATCCTATAGAATTACTGTAAAAAAAATGCATTTATATTCATTTATTACACTGTGAAAATTTCTTATTCATTACTTCTCTAACTAAAAAGTTACTGACTTCCAAAGATAACACTCCCAGTGCCATCAAGATCCTAATCAGAAAAATGTCACACGCCCTCTATTGGCCATTCCAAGATAGTTCATGTTCTGTGGTTGGTTCAAAGTTTTGTTGAACATTTTGTGAACTGGTCAAGTGTGAATCAACTTCGAAATGGTAAGTACTTGTGAGATATTGCACTTACATTATAATAATTCACAACAACATTTAATATATATATCTCTGGAAAGCAATATTAAAATGAAAATAAAACAGTAAATTGTAATAATTTGATAATTTTTCATTAAATAATGTAAAACTCAGAGTCAGTCCCACATCATCAAAAATATGTTAGTTAAACTAGCTAGACTAGGTACTTACTACTTGGTTGGTTGGTCCTCCGAAATACTTGTCTGAGTTTTAACTGGAGGTGCGGGTAGGGTGTATTAATTTGTAGATGGGGGGACGTCAGGGCAATTTTGAATTTGACAGGGTCAGTGTGGGCGATAGTCTCTGGTTTAAGCTGGTCTAGGACTAGGTCTAGACCATGCACTGATGCAGGTCTAGACTAGTTCTATAACTTCTAATTCTAGATCTAGTATAATCTGAAACGGCTCTGGACTCAATTTCTCAGTCTATCTCTCTACCTCTTTGTTTGTATATGTGTGTGTGTTTTAGTTTTTACCCTGATTCTAAGGGTGTGTGTGTGTGTGTGTGTGAGTGTGGTAAACAGGTAACGAAGGTAACAAAGTGGGAGAGAAAAATGATTCAACAAAATCCATTATCTGCATTTTGTTCAACCCCGTTTGTGTCTCTGAGTGTGTGTGTTTGTGTTGACGTGCGTGTGTGTATAATGTCAAAATCCCATTTGTTACATTAGTTAGATCTAACTTCATTTAGAGTCTATACAGTTTGAAAATAGTGATGATTTAGAATTTTGAAATGCTTTGTTTGACCATCAACAGATACATGTACATACCCAAGACTTGGGACATTACCAGATTACAGGATCATTTCCATGCATTAGCAACCAAGCTACCATCTTTATCAGGTATGTATTTGTGTGTGCGTGTTAGTTTGGCAGAAAGGTGTTTTTTAAAGCCAAAAAGACCAAGGAAACTTTAATCCATGTGCAAAAATTGTCAGCATTTTCATGACTTTGTCTGCATCCTTTTGTTTTGTGTGTGTGTTTCTGAAATTGCACGTGTGTGTGCGTGTGTATGTGTATGAACGCCAAACCTCATCTGTTGAGCAATAGACCAGTAAATTGTTTTCAAACAGTTCAAATACCAGATATTCAAGAAATAAAATGTAGGTACTCCTGTAGGTCTACAGTAGATCTAAATTCATATAAGATCCTTTCATTTTGATAACTTGATAATCAGTATTTGTGTTTGGTTACCTGACATTAATGTATACATTATAGTACGTGTGGGAGGAATGCACAGTGGGGCAGTTGCCCTCCTCCCCCCTCCCCCGGAATAGTGACAGAAAAACTTTATTAAGAGAAATTTCATATTCAGAATGGCAGTTTAAAGCCTCAAATGGCTGAGCTTTATCGGATTGAAAAACAGTTTTGCTCACCGGTCCCCACCCCTGCCAAAATATTTTCTGTTCCTTCATTAACTTTCATCTAATTGTTTTCAACATCAAAATTTTCCCCCTTCATTTTTGAACATTTTAAATCTTCTACTTAAGATATCATTTTTTTTCTTTACATTTTATTCCTAACAGAATGATTCTCCATGCAGCATTGCTCACTGACAACTATAGCCATATGTTGGGCAAGAGATAGTTCTAGAGATCAGGAAAGACTATGAAGAACATCGAGTAACAAGTAAGTATCTAAAACCAAAAGTGTAGCGATGTTAGACTGTCAGTCATTTTCACAGTGATGCTCTCATAGAATTTTAGTTAGCATTGTCCTTTTTGTGTGGAAGGGTTATTGCATGACGATACAATGGAAGGGTTGTATATCTGACTCCATAAACCGATAAATCAGAGGGAAGGCTGCTTACAACCAGTGTGTGTGATTTTACCAAATTTGGTATAATTTGATTAGTAGTGATACTTTAAAAAAGTTTTATGAGGTCTCAGTAAAATAAAGCAAAGTGGACCAGAGACATTTGTCAATTTCATCAAAGCGTTGGGTTTCTCGGTATTCTTATTTTTGTAAGTATTTTATTTATTTCCTAAAATATTTTATGACAACACGTTTTACTTAGGAAATTCAGCTAAAGCTGATTTTATTTTATAATTTTGTCGACAGATCTTATCAGGATGTCGAGTCCAAGGTGCATCCTTCATACTGACAAAGGGAAACTTCCGAGCGAGTGAAAAACTTTAGTGCCAAAACATGGAACAAGGCAAAAGAATCTGCTGCAAGGAGACTTGAATCAGCAAGTGCTAAAGACAGTAAATATTTTGCAGTATGCTCAAATCTTCCTAATGATATATCAAATGAACATGGCTATCATTACTATTGTTATAAGAAATTAACAGCATTACCAAGTGTCAATTGTAAAAGAATTTGAAAAAGCCCCCTATGCGCCCAGTCTTGCGATCAGGTGTTAAACATCAAGTTACCTCAACGTCAGGGGTCTTGGGTAATACGTGTCTATTTTGTGAGAAGAAAAGAAGAAAAAAGTGTGGTAAAGAAATTGGTCTGTCACATTGTGAGTATGATTCGCCTGAAGCTAATGTCAAGCAGGCAGCCATTGATTTGATTGACGAAATAATGCTAGCTAAAATAACTGATATAGGTTTCCATTCAAAAGAAGTGCAGTATCACAATGAATGCAAAAGGGAGTATTTGAATAGAGCACGAAAGGCAAGGCGAACAAAAGCGCAAGATGCTGAGTCAGAGATGACAAGAATGGCTCTCAATCATGTTTATAATTATATTAATTCATCTGTAATAGAAGACAACCACCCTGAAATGTTAAATTCTCTGCATAACCGTTACCAAAGATATGTGAGACATATCACAGACACACCAGATTCAGAAGTAAATCTTCCTTACAAAACCACAAGGCGGTTTGCGGATGTCCTCAAACGACACTTTCATTCTCAGCTATCATTTGAAAAGGAATCAACTAAAGGTGGAATACTTGTCTTTAGAACCGGACTTGAAAAGGAAGCCGCATTTGAGAAAGCAAAACAAACGGTATCGTCAGACGAATATCATGTGGTTGAAGCCGCACTCCAGATAAGATCAGAAATCATGAAGCTCAAAGAATCGGCTACTAAGCTTCCTTCTCCATTAACACTGGACAGCATTTATGCAGGAGAAGCGGAAACTCCGCCATTGCTTCTTACATTCTTCAAGACTTTGTACGTATCCAAATTTGCTGAATCATCAACAAAAACCGAACGATATGTTCAATCTTCAGCTGATGACGCAGTCTTCATGGTGACTAGAGGGGAAATAAATCCATCCAAACATATCACTATGGGGCTTGGAATGAAAAGCTTGACTGGAAGCAGGAAGTTATTGGAGATTTTAAACCATTTTGGGCATTCGATCAATTACCACAAGGCTGAGGAGTATGAAACCGAGCTTGCTACAGATGTATCTGCAAGAGGGAACATTACTCCTGATGGTATCCTGAAGATGAGTGGGTTGTCAACAGCAGTAGCATGGGATAACTTTGACGAAATAACCAACACATTTTCAGGAAAGGGCACACTACATGATACCTTCGGTATATGTTACCAAAATGTTCTGCAGTCTGAAGATATGATTGATGGCAATGAGGAAAGATGTGAGCAATCAGCTCATACATGTAGTGAACCTTCTGAACATTTTGGTGTGGGTATTGAGAGAACTGGTGATACAACAACAGCTAGTTATGTTCTGCAGTCTGATGATATGATTGATGGTAATGAAGAAAGATGTGAGCAATCAAGTCATAGTGAACCTTCTAGTCATTCTGGTGTGGGTAGTGAGAGAACTGGTGATACAACAACAGCTACATGTAGTTATGTTCTGCAGACTGAGGATATGACTGATGGTAATGAAGGAAAATGTGAGCAATCAAGTCATAGTGAACCTTCTAGTCAGTCCGGTGTGGGTAGTGAGAGAACTGGTGATACAACAACAGCTACATGTAGTTATGTTCTGCAGACTGAGGATATGATTGATGGTAATGAAGAAAGATGTGAGCAATCAAGTCATAGTGAACCTTCTAGTCAGTCCGGTGTGGGTAGTGAAAGAACTGGTGATACAACAACAGCTACATGTAGTTATGTTCTGCAGTCTGAGATATGACTGATGGTAATGAAGAAAGATGTGAGCAATCAAGTCATAGTGAACCTTCTAGTCAGTCCGGTGTGGGTAGTGAGAGAACTGGTGATACAACAACAGCTACATGTAGTTATGTTCTGCAGTCTGAAGATATGACTGATGGTAATGAAGAAAGATGTGAGCAATCAAGTCATAATGAACCTTCTAGTCATTCTGGTGTGGGTAGTGAGAGAACTGGTGATACAACAACAGCTACATGTAGTTATGTTCTGCAGTCTGAAGATATGACTGATGGTAATGAAGAAAGATGTGAGCAATCAAGTCATAATGAACCTTCTAGTCATTCTGGTGTGGGTAGTGAGAGAACTGGTGATACAACAAAAGCTACATGTAGTTATGTTCTGCAGACTGAGGATATGACTGATGGTAATGAAGAAAATGTGAGCAATCAAGTCATAGTGAACCTTCTAGTCAGTCCGGTGTGGGTAGTGAGAGAACTGGTGATACAACAACAGCTACATGTAGTTATGTTCTGCAGTCTGAAGATATGACTGATGGTAATGAAGAAAGATGTGAGCAATCAAGTCATAATGAACCTTCTAGTCATTCTGGTCTGGGTACTAAGAGAAGCGGCAATAGTAGCAGAGGAAATTCAGCCAAAAGAGGAAATTCATTCCAAAGGAAAGATATCTAGAACCATTCAGAGGAAAGCCAGTAATGAAAACATTTGACTATACCACATACGATAATGAGCCTACTGCAAACACTCTTCAGGGGACACGTCGTGATGCTCTCTGGATGATGTCTGTTGCGCTTCAGTCTGATACTCCCATGTGGTTTGGGTGGAATTCGTTAGTTACAGTTGATAACTTGCCACGACAGACAATTCAGTACATGGAGAACATCAAATTACCGCCAACTAGACTTGATGTTGTCAGAGAAACCCTCAAAAGGTCGCAACAAGTTGCTGCAGAATGTCATCAGGAAGGCATCATAGTCCATTATGATTTGGCAATTGCTAAACCAGCTTTACAGATCCAGTGCACAGAGGCCCCGAGGTTTGACAATGTATTCATTTGCTTTGGACCGTTTCACATAATGATGGCTTACTTTGCATGTTTGGGTCATTTTCTGGATGGTTCTGGTGGAACGCAAATTCTAAGCAATACGGATGTGTTGGCTCAAGGCTCATTAAATGGGTTCCTTACAGGGAAACACTACAATCGTTGCAAGAGAATACATTCTCTCCTTGCAGTAGCTGTAAAGATTCTTCACTTTCGGCAATATCTGAAAGAAAGCGGACCACTATCGGCAGAGATGACTGACATGCTGAAGGCATTGCACATCAATTCATCTCAGCAGGAAGTGGATAGGATAGAGAAATCCACTCCTTTTGTCACACTGATGGAGGATTATGAGGGCTTCACTGCCAAAACCAGACAAGGAGACCATGGTGATACTGCCAAATATTGGATGCACTACACAGATCTTGTACAACTATATCGGTTGTTTGTGAGAGCATGCAAAACAAATGATGTGAGCTTATTCACATATGCCCTTGGGAGAATGCGTGCAGTTTTCTTTGCAGCAAATCGCCCAAACTACTCCCGCTGGATGGCCCTATACCATCTTAATCTACTCAATGTGAAAGAGCCATTTCGCACCATGCTAGAGGATGGAGCACTTTCAATTCGGCGCACGGCAAAACATTTTGCACGAAGCGCGGTGGACTTGACACTTGAACAAACCGTGAATAAAGATGCTGCTTCCAGATTTACAGGTATAACCGCTTTCACCAACAGTGAGTCTGCGATGCAAAGATGGCTTGTTACCCGCACAATGCGCTCAGCCATTGTTGGTCACCTTTTGAAACTAGGAGGCCTCTCACGCCCAGGAGATGAAACACAAGAGCTGAGAGCCTTTCGTATCAAACGTGACAATGACGATCTATCCAAGATTCTGCAAGGATTTGAGTCCACAATGAATCCTTTCACATCAGATCTGAAAGAAGCTAAGCTATTCTGTGTAGCAACTGGCCGGGCCGCTTCAGAAGAAGTTACAAATGATATTCTCAACTTTGAAGACACAGGGGCTAGATGGTGTGACGAATTTCTAGCTGTCTGTAAAGACAATGCAGAATGCTTTGAGAAGCCTATCAGACGAAGGAAGGTGAAGAATTTCATTCATGATGCAGTACAGATGAAAATGAAAACCAAAAACCAAAAGATAAAGGAAGTACGATGTACGAGAGACCTTTTTGGTCGCTTGCTATGCGTAGCAGCACTGCAGAAAATAGACTTGCAGAAGCTTTTGTCGTACCCTCTCCTGGATGTACCACTGTCTCTATGTCACTATGATGGCACTATGAACAAGACTGATAAGTCAGCATTGATGAGAAAGCTTGAGGAGAAGACCAAAGACGCAGACTCCAGCAGTAATATCACTGATAAAACTGACTTTTACATCTTGGATGCCATGTTCTTCTTTCGAACATTGCCACCGCTTCCTCAGTCGTTTGGTGGCGTCGCTAGAGTTGTTCTGGAACGGGCTTGCTCCTATGCAGATACAGTCCACATTGTGTGTGACAGATATGACGTCTCACCTAGTATAAAGGATGTAGAACGAGCTGCAAGAGGCGACCACCATGGAGTGTTCAAAATCACTGGAGCAGAACAAAAACGGCCTTCAGATTTTCATCGGTGTTTACTTTCTGCTTCTTTTAAGACCACATTCATGCGTTTTCTTGCTGATGAATGGCAATGTGATGAGTATGCAAATGTTCTCGGCAGGCGTACAGTCTTTCTAGCTCTTGACAAAGTTTGCTACATGTACAAAGTTCTTGATGGGAGAATGAGCCGGACCATTGTGCAGACATTAGCTTGCGACCACCATGAAGCTGACACACGTATTTTATTTCATGCTTCATACATCGCTGAAATTGAGGAAGGTACACCAAAGATTGCTGTCAGGTCAAGTGACACAGATGTGTTTGTACTTCTACTTCATCATGAGCCTAAGTTGAACGCTTCCATTACAATGGATGTCGGGGTGGCCTCATCTAACACTAGACGTTCCGTAGACATCAGTCTATTGGCAAAAACGCTAGGAACAAAGGTATGTGATGCCTTACCCGCTTTTCATGCGTTTACAGGTTGTGATTATTCAGCAGCATTTATCCGCAAGGGCAAGATTCGTCCCTTTCAGGTCATGGTGAAGCATGACAAATACTTGGTGGCGTTCAGTCAGCTAGGAAGCAGTTCTGAAGTACAGAAAGATGTTGCTGATACTTTGACGGAATTTGTTTGTCATATGTATGGTCAAACCAAACTTCATGACATAAATGAATCCAGATATGCCACCTTCAGCAAGTTGTATGCACCAAAAGACTTGAACAATCCCCTTAAAAGCATCAAGTCATCAGATGCATCTTGCCTACCCCCATGCAGATCAGTGCTAGAGCAGAAAATTGCAAGAGCCAATTTCATCACAATTATCTGGAGAAGTGCAACAATGGCTACTCCTACGGACCTTGAACCTCAAAATCATGGATGGAAGTTAATTGGCACCAACCAGTTGTCGATCAACTGGTTCAATGGCCCAAGATGTCCAGATAGTTTGGTTGTTGATGATAGTGATGCACAGACAGATGATGAGGAGACAGATGAGGAAGAGGATTTGAGTGATTGTGATTCAGATTAGGATGTCGTTACTGTGTGAGGTGTTGAGAATTGAACAAATTTACTTCCATCCCTCTGTATGTTGAATGTCAGTAGGAGTAAGAAAACAAATCTAAAATAGTAGAAAGAAGTAGTAATATCATTCCAACATTAATGCATGAGAATAGAAGCACGCATTGATTCATTTTCCTTGCATTTTATGACACACTGGGTTCATATTAGATTAAATGTAAAACTGAGTGAATGTACTTCTGAACGAATTCCTAGCTGCCTGAAAGCCACAAAGTATTTTGTTATAATACATATGGTACACAATTTCCAAAAAAAAAAAGTTGTATACTTATTTATTAGGAAAAAAATGAAGGACTTTTAGGCACGAAAAGTGGAATATTCCCACTTAAAGTGGTAATACTTGACACCTCTGCTAAATATAGGCATAATTAGAATTGGTCTATGATAGGCATTCTTTGATCCTAAAACTTATTTCTGATATATTATTAGGGTAATATGCAAATAGGGAGTGCCAATGCTGTTTCTATGGAAAA
Source organism: Mesocentrotus franciscanus (assembly GCA_037976565.1). Taxonomy (NCBI): domain Eukaryota; kingdom Metazoa; phylum Echinodermata; class Echinoidea; order Camarodonta; family Strongylocentrotidae; genus Mesocentrotus; species Mesocentrotus franciscanus. The sequence goes on along the minus strand of CP137675.1, from coordinate 15,179,553 downwards.
CATTTAGAGAGAGTGTTGATCAGAATCAGAATACTAAATACAGTGGTATTGAAACGCTTCATCTCTTTGATAAATTGTCCACATACTTCATAAAGTGCTCTTTTATCAGTGGTGTCTGAAGTAAACAAACAGATTTAATCCAAGGCAAAATATTGTAATTATACTCTTTCTGCTGTTCTGCTTCGCCTACTTTTAAACCTGAATTGTACTGAGATAAGGTTATCTGTATTTTGATTGTGCAAATGTGGTGTTATAATAAGTGAAAATGCATGTGACCCAAACCCAAAATTAGAGCCAAGCATAATTAAATGCCTTGACAATAGACATCATGCATTGGGCTGATCTCAACAAAATTTCATTCAATAATGTACCATATTTGTCAAATTTAAACTGGTATATCTGGTGATATTCAGAAAATATAAAAGAATTTCACCATTACAGTATAGATCATTGTACACTCAAGGAGTTTTACTGTCCTATATATATATATGCCCAATAATGCGTATAGCCATACACTTCATATCTTTGAGTAAGAGTTAGTATGTGTACCAAATAGTGTTGGATGTATTGGAACTTATTTTGTCCAGCTTACTATAAGAAAATGAATACAAAAAGGTGAATACAAAAAAAATATCACAGGAGTTGATTAAAGATGTTGAAACCATGAATAAGTTTTTATATTATGGGGATGGTATTCTGTTTTCTCATGGTTTGGTGAGAGTTATATTATGGTGACATAGACTATTTCTGTGGGAAAATTAAAATAATAATGAACAAAATAGTGTCAATAATAAGTTTCAATTGCTATAATAGATTCCTCGAGTTCATGGTTTGTTGAGAAAGGATTACAGAAATGAATAACGATTAACCGGCGAGTTGATCGGCTCTACTCAAAGCATAGGTCGTGTGAACCATGGTGTTTGAGAATGGCTCGCCCCACCAATGCTTTGACTAAGAGAAACGGATTAATGCCATTGGGTGGTATTCGATAGCGCGAACTAAGTTAAGCTCGGCTTAACTAGTTCACACTTTTATGGAGTGCCTGTTGCCAACTCATTTTCCCTGTACAGATTATTTTAATCCTGCAATGAAAAGTGTCCAAAAATTAATTTTGCAATGAAATGGGAAGAAAAGATAATACGAGTATGAACTGAATTTCAATAAAGTCTTTGGTAGATTATCTTTGTCATGAAGATTGAAGGAGTAAGATGAAACCTAGCATTCCATAGAAGTGTGAACTAAAATTCTTGTTTAGTCTGGACTTAGTCCCGGCTTAACTTAACAGAATACCACCCATTGGGATTAAAGTAGAGGTCATTGTACTTTCAATAGCCTTGCTCCAAAGACCAATAAAGTTTGTTGGTATCTTTTGTGACAATGCCTGTATGTTTATGTCTCAAATAAATGTTTTAATGTAATTACAGCATTACTACTTTTGTGTCATGCTTTTTTTTGAGAAATGCGCAAAATTATCTATATTTGACTTTGTGTGTGTATGTGTGTGCGTGTGTGTGTGTGTGTGTGTCTGTGTGTGTCTGTGGTTGTTAAAGTGTTTATAAGTGGAGGGAGGGTGGGCCATGGGCTAATAAGAACCGAATGATGGGATTGGGATGGGTTCTCTGTTAGGAGAATCAGTAACTCACTGGAGGTTTGCTTTTCGTTATACTTTTTTCTATTTTCCAACTTATAATAAAAAATAAAAATGTGTCGCTTGTAAAGAACTATATAAAATGAACAACTGTCCCCATCAAAATTTGATGTTTTGAACCCCAAAATAGGAGTAAAAATCATACATTTTCAAATATATTGGTATTATTGGATAGATAAGGATGTAATCTGTCCATAGTCATCAAGTTCATTGATATATTTTGAAGCTGTTTCACACTTGACCAGTTCACAAAATGTTCAACAAAACTTTGAACCAACCACAGAACATGAACTATCTTGGAATGGCCAATAGAGGCGCGTGACATTTTTCTGATTAGTATCTTGATGGCACTGGGAGTGTTATCTTTGGAAGTCAGTAACTTTTTAGTTAGAGAAGTAATGAATATGAAATTTTCACAGTGTAATAAATGAATATAAATGCACTTTTTACAGTAATTCTATAGGATTTTCATTGTTTCCTCTTTATTTACAGATACGAACATAAAGTGATAAATTATGATTTTAGTGAAAAAAGTCAAAAATTACATTTTAAACCCTAAAAAAGGTTCAAAATATCATCAAATATTATAAATATTCATATCATTTGATAGATAATTTCATTATCTTTCATTAGACACAAAATTCATTAAAATTGAGGCTCTTTTTAACAAATGACATGTAAAAAACAACTGTTAGGCGAAATCGGGGTCAAATAAAGGTCATTGACCTCTGATGTCACGCTCCACCACCCACAATACACAAGACATCACTTTTCAGACGTGCCTTAGGATGTTTTATCCAAATATTAAAACAAAACACTTGGTCTTTTTTGTCAAAGAAATTCAAGCAGGCTCTTGGACTAATACATGTCTTGAGTTTGATGGTAATCCGTCCACCGGTTCTAACGATAGTGTGATCACAAGCTGTTTTTGCATACATAATGAGCCCTGTGACCTTTGAACTTTAACTTGTGACCCCAAAATCTAATTAGTTCATTGGCTCTGCAAGTTCCAAGTTTGGCGGTAATCAATCGATCGGTTCTTGAGATAACACGATCACGAGCTATTTTTGCATACATAATAAGCCCTGTGACCTTTGACCTTTAGCCTCGTGACCCCAAAATCTAATCAGTTCATTGGCTTTGCAAGATACATACATGACCCAAGTTTGGCGGTAATCCATCAATAGGTTCTTGAGATAAGGCGATCACGAGAACGGGACGTACGGACGTCCGGACAACCAGAAAACATAATGCCTCCGGCTACTTTGTAGCGGAGGCATAAAAATAATCTAGGAGTATACATTATGATTGGTTCCATTTAACTAAAACCATCCTGGAGAAGTAAAATTATATAAACAAAGTCAATAACTCTATAGATGCTAATTAATATACATAGTACTATAATATACTTTTTGCTCTACTGAAATAGGATAGGACATGTCTCATACCTTGATGAAGAGGGATGTCATGCGAGCAGAGGTGTTGTAGTAGCGAGAGATGCTATGGATCATTCTAATAGCATTGATGAGACTGGGTATGCATTCCACCATTCCAATCTATAGTTGTAGATATAAAAAACAATTAATATTGATAGCACTCCTGAAAAAAGTCCTGAATAGCCCCCTTTTTTACGTGTTCCATGCGATCTGAGTATATTACAAATTGAACCAAAAATTATTGTAATACATGTATATATATTCATGAACAATTTTAAAAATATTTTTGTGAACAAATATCTGCATAAACATATTAGACTTGGTGTAATTTCAGTTACAAATTATTCTAAAGAAGAGAAGTCATGATATATTTCACCAAACAACATGAAGTATTTTTATATCACTAGATATCTTCTTTATGATTTAACAGCATCAACAATATGTTAATGTTAGAGATCCACTGTTGACTTTTCTTCCTTTACTGATTAAAATATAGAGAAGAGCATATGAATAACAAGTGAAACGCTCTCGGCGGTCTCACCTGCATTACGCAATTCGGCATTACGCAATTCGATATGATGAAAAATTGAGGTTGGGACATTATTTTTATAGGCAGGGTGGCCCATTTGCAGACCCCCGAAAATGAAATCCTCTGAATATAATAAGCATTTTGAAGTGAATATTGATTATGAATCATCAGAATAATTATTTACTGTATCATAAGAATACAATATAATGAGATTTAGTGTATGGGTAAGACTATAAATGTTTCAATGCTTGTCAGTAATTTACAAATAAAGTTATCTAATAAACTTTTTAAGAAAAGAGGATTTTTCAGCACTTTGTGTAAAAACAATTGGAAGGTAGAGCCCATCTACATCACATCACGTCTCATTAGCATAATGAGAACATTATTATGAGATATACTCCAATATATATTATCCAAACATCAATATTGTCACCTAGCTGTAACTGATCATGTACATACTAGGCCTGGGATCGAATACTAAAATTACTATTAGAATATTCATGGGAAAGTACTTGAATGATTCGAATATTTACTTTCATGAAATATGAACAAATAACAACAATTTATTTATTAATTCTCATATTAAATTTTGAGAACATAATCCAAGTCTACTGACCTAAAATGACCTTTGACCTTGACTTTGTGACCTGGAATTTGTGTCACATGATTTGTGATACTTGATAGCCCTTGGGTACAAGTTTCATGGAATTTGAACAAACACTTTTGAAATTATGCTAAAATTTCAAAATCTTGATGTTGATGCCACAACAAAGTCTAAGTTTCCAGACCTGAAATGACATTTGACCTTTACTTTGTCACCTAAAAGACTAATAACATGATTGGTGATACTTGATAACCCTTATGTTCAAGTTTCATGGAATAGGAATGTATACTTTCAAAATTATGATAACAATTAAAAAATCTTAGCCTGATGCCACAACATAGTTAAGTTTGTTGACCTGAAATGACCTTTGACCTTGACCTAGTGGGCTGAAATTCTACTCACATGATTGGGGATACTTGATAACCCTTTAGTCTAAGTTTCATTGAATAAGAACTTATACTTTCAAAATTATATTACAAATTCAAAAACTTAACCTCAGGTTAAGTTTTTGATGATGATGCCACAACATAGTCTAAGTTTGTTGACCTGAAATGACCTTTGACCTTGACTTTGTGACCTGAAATTTTCCTCACATGATTGGGGATACTTGATAACCCTTTAGTCCAAGTTTCATTTAATAGGACCTTATACTTTCAAAATTATATAAACAATTCAAAAAAGCCTGATGCCACAACATAGTTAAGTTTGTTGACCTGAAATGACCTTTGACCTTGACCTAGTGGGCTGAAATTCTACTCACATGATTGGGGATACTTGATGACCCTTTAGTCTAAGTTTCATTTAATAGGACCTTATACTTTCAAAATTATATTAACAATTCAAAAACTTAACCTTAGGTTAAGTTTTGACGTTGACGCCGCCGCCGCCGCCGCCACCGGAAAAGCGGCGCCTATGTCTCGCTTTTTGCTACGCAGGCGAGACAAAAATCACATGAAACAATGTGTTTATCATTGTTAAATGAATGCATTTCATTTGAATACAGAAGTATGACATTATAATGCTTACCGGATCAGAATGATAGTGGGGCTCACAGAACTTAAATGAATGCATTTCATTTGAATACAGAAGTATCACATTATAATGCTTACCGGATCAGAATGATAGAGGGGCTCACAGAACTTTTCTAGGGTGTAGAGATACTTCACATTGTCCTTGGCTTCATTAGCTGCATCAGTAATGCGACAGTCAAGTTCTCGCCATTGCTGCATGAAATAAATACATGTAAGAATATGGTATCAACATCGCTTCAAAATTCATAATTGTTCTATTTTCAAAGATAATGCCCTGGGGGATTTTCTGTTGCTTCGATCAAGTTTCATTTCCCATGAAATCCAATCCACAAGCCTTTCATTATTACAATGACCAGTGAATGTTAACCTATATGTTCATATCTAATTCTGATAACACCTTAAGGTTATCAGTCATCGTAATTGTATATGTTATGTAGATATCAGAGCAGATCAATAGTTTTGAAATTCTCCTTATGTCATCAATTGTTAGAGAATGAATTCCAAAGCAGAACAACCTGCCTAAAATCAATTTTAATCTTCCACTGCGCAATATAATGTATTGCATGCTCATTTAAAGTTGAAGAACGTAGACCTGCATTCTGCAGGCAAAGGTTATTAAAAAGATTGAGCATGCAAATCCGCAACACAAGTCCTTTTGTAATGAAGAAAGAAATTATATGCGCTTGCAATTCTTTGAGTATATTCAATTCACTTGCAAATTCATTGTAACCTTGAGAGTCTTGCTCTTGGCAGCATGGAGAACCTTGATGACAGTCCTACAATGGTGACTCTTGATCTGATCCAAGATAGAATGGAAGCGAGCCATCAGGAATCGCCAGTGCTCTAGCTCAGCTAATGGACCAGTATCATCTGCCTCCTTTCGCATCTGTTCACTCTCAGCTATCACCTAACATCAACAGTAGGATGAGAACAAAAACAAAGAAAAAAGTTAAAGGCTTAGAATCAACCAAAGAAAATCATTTTTCCCTGGAATATTGTTAACACTATAGAACTCTATGCTACTGAATTCACCTAATATACCTGGTTCACAAGAATGTATATTTATAAATTTAATTAAAAGAAAAAAAAACTGAAAAAAATGCTTTACCATGATCTTGAATTCTGTATTCGGATACTGCTAATACATGCATTGTTTTAAAGATACTGTCCCTTTTGCAGCCAACATCAAATTCTGTAGAACTTTGCAGGAATTATGAATATGTTATGTATGTCCTATCTGTGAAATTTAAACGTTAGCAGTGTCCTAATATTCAAATTATGCAAGGAAACCCGTTTACTTGCTAGACTTCACTGTCAGACACTATTGAGTGACTGACTGGCTTTTTCATCTTTGGTAATAACATACATAAAATGAGCTGTAAAGGGTACATGAGCATTTGTCTACATCAATAACCCACTTCTTGTAATGGCCAAAATTAAACTGATTGAATCTTTGCGCAGCATAAAACGTACGACCATTCGGTACAATGGTCTGAAAAATCAGACTATTACTTACTGGCTCTATAGCTCCTAAGTCGATTCGACAACTAATAGTCGTTATTTTCCCACTTAAAGACATTTTCAAGCCCCCTTTTTTTTAGGCAAGTTCTAAATTAGTATTGTCTTTCAAATGCCGTTGGAATTTAACCTTTTTATTTTTTGGACCTGCAAATGGGACATAGTACCTTTAAGAGAGCCATAGAGTACCGAAGCTGTGACGTCATACAAATCTATTTTTGGAATTTCTCAATTTTTTTCTTCATTTTTCAAAAGAGCATCAAAAATAATGTCCAAATGTCGAAAACCAATTGAATATGTAAAGTATTGGCGAGATATGACCATCTGAATAAATATATTTCCTATAGGAACTCAGTGTTATATTGCTCTGGCTCCTAATGTTATGAACCAGAGCAATATAACACTGAGTTCCCATAGGCAATCTTTTTATTCAGATGGTCATATCTCAGTCAATACTTAACCTATTCAATTGGTTTTCGACATTTGGACATTATTTTTGGTGGTCTTTCGGAAAATGAAGAAAAAATTGAGAAATTCCAAAAATAGATTTTTGATGACGTCACACTTCACCACTCTATAGAGATGGGTGTTATGAGAAATTGATAACATATTGATTGAGATACAGCAGGGTTTGCTGAAGGAACAGTACATGCACATCATTATTGAGGCCCCAAATTCCTTGATAAGACTGTACCTGTTCAATCTCTTTGCACCACGCATGAACTAGATTATCAAATGCTTCCACTATCTCTGGATTAATGGAAGCTTCCATGCATTCGGCAGCTGTTTGGATATTGTCTATCTCAACTTCTTCACCAGGACACAGCTTGACTGCTCCAGAAACGTTGATTTGGGCACCTGAAAATGATTTTTTTTTTTTCTCAATGAGCTTCATTCTATAAAAATCATAATAATGATAATAGAGTGATTATGGATTGAAAGTGTCCTCTTATAACCTAGGTATATAAACTTCTTCCTTAGTTAAATATATTCCTCTCTAAAAAAATAGTATTTAAAATTCTAAAATTTCAAAGTTATAGAGTTATTTTCTCTTTTAATATAAAATGATGCTAACTTCATCACTCTCCTTGTACCGGCTCTTTATAATATAATTTTTTCCCCCACAAAAAATCAAATAACACGAACATTATAAAGTCTAAGGAGTTTAAAAGAGAAAGAAAGGGTTGAGTCAACTTTTTGCCTAAGGAAACCCGGTTGTTCCTATATCAAGCGTATGTAAAATTTAGTAGTCATCAGTTTAGCTCTTACTCTTCTTAGTACATACAAATTGAACGTCTACAAGATAAAATGGGTATACCATCTAGAAAGTGTATGAAGTTTTCAAAGGAGTCACAAAAGTTCTTCTTGGTCTTCTTTCCATGTGGTGTCTCACTGAGGTCTCCCCAGCTTGTGAGTGCATTCAGGGCTGGTCTGAAGACGGTATTTAGAGCTTGTTTAGCAGCAGGAAGGACAGTCAGTTTCCCTGCCTGGTTGGTGTCCAGTGACCCAAAGTTGACTTCCTGTAAAGTAAGTTGGACATTGGACCAACACAATATATATATATTTACATGCATTTGTCACTGAAGAAATGCGATGTACATGTAGGCATAATTATTGTAAGCTTTGAACAGGTACACCATCCAACACTATGGTCTTGAATTACAAATGAACTTAGATTTAACCCATGGTCTAAATTATCAACCTCCACCACGGACTGAAGTGAGCATAAATAAACGTTTATGAGCATGTTCTTGCACACAATATGACATAAGGACTCATGCATATAGAGGATTACACCATGGGTTAAAAAAACCTCTTTCGCGACTTTGGGCCTATGAGTTTATAATCTAATATCCCAGTAGACTGACAGCCCACAAAACTGACAATGTTGGACTAGTAAACCTTTAAAACAGTTGTTAGAAGGTCCATGGGACTGACATTGTTGGTCTTCTGGGCTGTCAGTTTTGTAGGCCATTGGTAAATAGTTCTTTTTCATTAATTCATTCATTACGTCATGGACATTCTTGATTGTGAGTGCTTGTGGAGTTGTGCGCAGGAAGTACATGCATTTCCCGGTGAGACCTTCCTCTCTGCCACTGGTGATAAACAGGCGCTGCATCTTGGATCCCTTAGGTACTGATACGATGCGTCCAGATTCTGGATGCAAATGGAAAGATTCAGAGAGATCACTGATAGCTGGAGAGCATATGATTTTGCATATCTAGAGTTGACAGTATTCTGAAATATGCTTCTTTTAATAACAAAATGATAAACAATTCATTTCTTATTCAAACAATGTATCTTGATGTCGTGATCGTAAAGTCTTGGCCAATTTATATAGCATGTTTTGCTTCCAGTTCTTTAGAAAAGTGGTGCAAGGGAAAGTTAGAATCTTCCAAGGCTTTAAACTAAATTGATAGGTAAATCGTAGAGTAATATAATTTATATAATTAAATAATTTATTGATGCAATGGCAAGCATCCACCTAACAGATGTGTGATACCTCTAATCAACAATGAAATATATTCATCCCTCCATTACAATGTGATATTGGACCTACCATGCCCAGGAGGATCAGAATCTTGTAGAAAGAACATCAGGGCCTTGGAACCATCAGCTTCAAGGAAATGGTCCATTAGGTCTACTTGCTGAAAAAAGATGGAATGTTACAGAACTTAGATTAATTTCACTGGAACACCATTACACATCATTTGTTGATCCATTTAAAATAAATCCTTGCACATTTTTAAATAAGAAATTTCTTAATTAAAAAAAAAAATGAACTAACTACATCTGCAATGAAAATATTATTCTCACAGAAAACTTTGCCCGAAGTCATTGGCAAGAGACTGCATGCACACAATGGGATTTCACTCTTAATTTTAACACAGTTCTGGCCATCATCTCTGACAAGGAATATACATTATCATTTGCTCATCATGATCCACTTTTCAAAAATATATTGTGGCCACATGTAAATACTGTAGGACTTCAACAATAATTTTTTTAAATTAACAATTAAATCAACAAAGACCAACATGATTCACATACTGACTTGGTCTCTTAAGGTGTAAAATTTTGATGAATTTACCTCAGAAGAATCCAAGATGAATTCCTCCACAGAAGGTAGATCCATATCAAGGTAACTAGCTACCATATCAAGCAAATATTTGTGAGTGGGAGATATCCTGGTTCTGCGCATTTCTCTGGCCTCTTTGGCTCTTGCCTACAAGAAAATGAAATGTTGATAATTATTGACAGTATGATTATAGTCAGACCTAACATTCTGTTTGATCTAGACGTGTAGGGTGTAAGATCCAGATTAACATCTACATCTAGTCCCTGTAAGCATATCAGAAATTACAATCAGCACTGGAACAAAATGTGACAACAAAGATAATTTAGTTTTTATGAACAAGAGGCTGTCAAAGGAAATGGGTAGAGATCTACAGACCTAGTTTGAATATTGTAAACTATCTACATACTACATGTATATGTTCAGACTTCTGATCTGAAGTGACTGAGCAAAGAGAATATCAGTAATTGAGCCTCAGGCTGAGTGAGGCTGTTTTTAGACAGAAATAACTGTTTGGTATGTAGGATTCTTTAATAAAACAGACAATTGTCAATCTTTTGCAAAGAGGGGGTCAGTGGAGCCAAACATAGTCTCAGTGCAGAGCTGCCAACCTTGTGCGACCAAAAACAGGAACCATGATGGTAAAAAAAAAGGAATTTCAAGCAAAAAAAAGGAATTCATTAAAACGAAACTTACAACCACGCGCGACACACTTCCAATGCAGAAATGTCCATTCCCCATGCTGTTTTTTCCATACAAGCAGGTATTTTTTTTTGTTATTTTGGTATTATCGGCATTTCATTCTTTTTGAGAATATTTTTCTCTTCAAGTATGTTTTCAAGTATGCTTTAAATTTAGTTTTCTATTGAATTTGTGATCAAATCAACATTTAAGGGCAGTTGTTTGACATGCGGTATGCACAAAAAAAAAGAAAAAGTATTTTATGAAGAAAAAACGTACTACCGTAATTTAGAGGAAAAAACGGAGTAATTCCGGCAAAAACGGAATGGTTGGCAGCTCTGTCAGTGGAACAACCGCCAATAAAGACACTGAAGCTTTTGGTTTAGGCCGAGGTTTAATTGCCCCCAAATCTTAAAAGTATTGGCAGACATTGAAGTTAGTTCTAAAGTTCTAACAAATAGATCATCATTTAGGATCTAGACCATGCTAAAGTTAGATCTAATATAAGTTCTAGATCTAGAGCCATTAAAAAAAAAATTTTAAACCCGGATTTAGATCTAGACCTCTATAGATCTACCCTATTATTACATTAATTTGACTTTGAGATGAAATCCTCATTAAAATTAGTCACCTGCAAAATCAAGATTTGCATTTGAACAATGATTCTGGCCTAACTCACTAGATATAGACTTTAGGTAGAGTTAGGTCTAATCAATCACTAGAACAAAAGCTTGAGTCTCTTTAAATAAAAAAGCAGAAAAAATCAGAGAAGCAGATTCATGAAATTTTGAATAAATTAGAAAATAAGTAAGAAAGTAATGAATTTGTTTAATTTGTAATCACACTATACGTGTGGGCACTTCAAATTGTCTGAATCAAGAATGTCACTGTGACGTAGTGCCTGACAACTTATCAATTTTTTTCTTCTTTTTCTCAAAATGTATGAATGGGGAGGGACTTTTCTCTTTTGAGGACCTATAAACAAACATGTGTGCTATCCATAATGTATTTGAGCAGTGCCGCAAGGGAGAAGGCACTAAGAAAGAAAAACAGAAATCAATGATATTTTGTATACAACAGGAGAGTAATTGTCCCTTACTACGTCACAATCCGCTGACCAAATTAGCAATTTGAGATTTGCATAAATTTCATATTTCAAACATTCATAACTGCCTTTTTTATTGGCCCGATTCATTTAAAACTTTGGCAATTCTGTTTCTCTGATTTGTCTTTAATACAAATTTACTTATTACAAGGTTTAGATTGCCCTTTAAAGGTACTATCCCTGATAGCAGACTGACGTCTTAAAGACGTCATAAATTGGTCGTAAAGTGGTAAACACGTCGTACGTCGTATGGACGACGTCATAACGACGTCATTATGTCGTCTTCAAAAGACAATTTTTTCCAAGATAATTTGTGTCGTATTGACGACGTCATTACGACGTCGTTATGACGTCTTTAAAAAAACTATTTTTTCCAAGATAATTTTTGTCGCATTGACGACGTCATTACGACGTCATTATGGCGTCTTCAAAAGACTATTTTTCCAAGATAATTTGTGTCGAATTGATGACGTCATTACGACGTCGTTATGACGTCTTTAAAAAAACTATTTTTTCCAATATAATTTGTGTCGTATTGACGACGTCATTACGACGTCGTTATGACGTCTTTAAAAAAACTATTTTTCAAGATAATTTTTGTCGTATTGACGACGTCATTACGACAACATTTTGACGTCTTTAAAAGACTATATTTTCCAAGATAATTTTTGTCGTATTGACGACGTCATTATGACGACTTAAAAAGACTATTTTTCTAAGATAATTTTTGTCGTATTTACGACGTCATTACGACGTCATTATGACGTCTTTAAAAGATTAATTTTTCCAAGATAATTTTTGTCGTATTGACGACGTCATTATGACGACTTTAAAAGACTATTTTTCCAAGATAATTTTGTCGTATTGACGACGTCATTACGACAACATTATGACGTCTTTAAAAGACTATTTTTCCAATAAAATTTATGTCGTAATGACGACGTTATTACGAAGTCATTATGACGTCTTTAAATGACTACTTTTTCCAAGATAATTTTTGTCATATTGACGACGTCATTACGACAACATTTTGACGTCTTTAAAGACTATTTTTGCTAATATAATTTTTGTCGTATAGACGACGTAATTATGACGGCTTGCGAAGACTATTATTTGTCATTAATTTTTGTCGTATGGACGACGTTATTACGACATCATTATGACGCGTCTTTAAATGACTATTCTTTCCAATATAATCTTTGTCGTATTGACGACGTTAATTTGACGTCATTATGACGTCTTTAAAAGGCTATTCTTTCCAATGAATTTTTTGTCGTATGGACGACGTAATTATGACGTCTTTCGAAGAATATTAATTGTCATTAATTTTTGTTGTATGGACGACGTTATTATGACGTCTTTAAAAGTCTATTTTCTTCCGTAATAATTTTTGTCGTGTGGACGATGTCATATGACGTCTTTCAAAGACTATTATTTGTCATTATTTTTTTGTCGTATGGACGACGTTATTACGTCATTTGACGTCTTTATAAAAAAAGAGAACAGTAGAAACCAAAAGAAACCATTAGGATCAAATATGAGCATTTGTCACTGAGTAAATAGGGCAATTATCAGAGGTGAAAATGGGAACTTCTTTCCCCCCCAATCATTAGTCATTATCAGATTGTGCACCATCTTGACATGCAAAGGTCTGCAATATCGATCAAGACTAAACATGCTCTAATCTCGCTATTTGAAAAAGGCTGTGTGTGTGATACTCAAGGCCGTAGGCCTACACAATACATTACAATGTGTATATGTACTGTATATATAGTATGCATTGGGAGCTGATCGGAGTGTAAATGGCCGTTATACAGCTGCCATTGTACAGTGCAGTACTCTGTTTTCCCTGCTAATCTACAGTATGGGTAAGTCTTAGAATTACCTAATTTATTTACAAAATGTACATAAATCTATAGTTACTGTTTTCTGTTCTGAAAAGTTGACATGCATGTTTAATATGTATGTCTAATGATTGTGAGCTCGGACTTTCAACACCTGCTGACAAAAGTAGTCCCGTGTACTGATAATTGTGTCATAATGCAGGCAGCGTGGTGCTGTATGTACTACGTCCATGCTGTTCCCTTCTATGTATTTTTATGTAACATCTTGATCCTGTTGATGGGATGCATGGTTGGGGCATCATTTGAAGCAAAGTTTATTCATTTGCCTACACATGACTTTAAAGGGAAATCCAACCTGAATATACAACTAGATCTAGTCTACTCTCAAACTAAAAGAAAGTAGAAAAATAAGAGAAGCAAACTGATGAAAGTTTCAATAAAATCTGACTAGGTCTAGATATTCTGATTAGTCTGATTTGGGTAGGGTCGGCTCCTCTCTTTAGACTTAGAAACAGAAGCCGACCATAGGGTCTGCTCTGCAAACAATTCTGGGCGCTAGTGTAATTGATGTAGAGGTGTCGTGGTCGAGTGGACACGTCGCCGGACTGTCGATCACAACTGGTCCGCGGTTCGAGTCCCGCGGCACTAATGTCCTTTGGCAAGACATTGATCTACATTTGCCACACTCCACCCAGGTGAAGTAAATGGGGACCTGGGCCCCGTCTTACAAGAGTTACGATTGATCCAAATCAATCGTAAGTCCTCCAATCAATCGCAAGTTTGCATTCTCCTATCTCTTATGTACATGGTTGCGATTGATATCAATCGCAAATAAGTTACGATTGATATCAACTCTTTGTAATACGGGCCCTGGTAGGAATTCATTCTTGAAATGCAGAGCACGTGACAGCTGCTCTGCTAAAGCCAGGTAATTATGTTGCATTATTGTAGAGCGCTTACTAAGTAACTTAGAGACTTCTGATAAAGTAAGTGTTAGGCGCTATATAAGCAAATATAATTATTATTATTAGTGTAGTTTCGTATCCATTTTTTAAAACCCTAACCCTAACGGCGTGGAGATACCCTACTAAAACATAACCCAAAATCAACTAAATCTTCATCAATTGTTCAAATAATGGTCATGATTTAAAAGTAGTTATGTTTCTTACCCCTTTCGTGTCAATTTTCTTATCTTTTTTTGGATTATTTTTCCTAAAAATGAAGGCTTAAAATATACACTTTCTCACGTGATTCACGGCAAACTGCTGCACAATACAATGGCATACCGTACGCCTACCGTACGCCTGCCTCACATCTGCTGTGAGTAATGTCAGTTTTGAGAATTTAGTGCTTTATTATTTTAAAAATAAAAAGAATTGGTTATTTGCGCAGCTAAATGATTTGAATTAATTGCAATTTTTATAAGACTGGGCCCAGATGTCTGGAAATTGAGCTTTGTGAGTGCGATGCGCAGAGGAATAAAGCATTGTGACTTGTGTCACATACATATAACCTTAAACAAGTCGTTTCTACAGAGTTTAGTCTTTAGACAGCAAATGTATCAGAAAAAACTTCACCTTTGAAGACGTGCACAAATTTGTGTTACCATAAATTGTTTTAATGGTATAAATTCTAATCAATTCATGGTGTGTTCCTATAGGCTACCGTAAACACAAGCCTTTATCTGGAAATAATCGGTTACACCCGTAAATGGTAAACAAAATTCTTTCCCCACAGGCTGTACAAAGAAGTTTGTAGTAGGCCTATACATGTGTTGCACATGCATACATTATCAACCATTCATTTTGTTTTAACGTTATTTATTTTCTCATTAATTGTAGGCATCTTTTTAACATCTTTCGTCAAAGCAGTGGATTCAAAGCACATTGTGGCCACAATAGATTGGATTGACGTGAGACGTACCATGCAGAAAATGCTACTTTCTCTCAGCCTTCTGGATGTTCCTTAAGGATCAGCAGCCATTATCGGTAAATGTGTACATGTACTTGTATTATTTTTGTACATTTTTTGTCATATTGTGCATGATCACCGACTAATTAGACACTACAGAATTGATCATTTCACTCGAAAGGCGTATTTTTCCTTACCGGTAGTTTCAAATATACAGTCAAACCTGTCTATAGCGACCGCCCAAGGGAAACACAAAAAGTGGTCTTTGTAGACAGGTTCCTTTAGTACATTTTTCAATGAGAAACCATTTTCAAGGGAAACAAAAAATGTGGTCCTTGTAGACAGGTGGTCACTAAAGCAGGTTTGACTATATATACCGGTATATATAATTCAATTAATTTCAGATCACTAAAACCTGCAGGTATGTTGCAATAACCGACCATATTTTGCGAGTTTCAAACATTTTTATTTCCCCTTCAGCATAGGTCAAGGAGCTTTTATTCTACCCTCATCAGCAAACTAGAATTGTATTGATAATTTACAAAAACAATCCTGAATCACGTTTTGCATTGCCAACAAAAGTTTAAAATGTTTGTGAGCAATGAGAAATTATTTCTGATAAATCTTACCAAGCAGTAATTTTCTGGCAGAATTCATTATTTAATTAATTGTTTACATTTCAGTTTTAAAATATATAACAGTTTTTTTCTTAATTGTATTCCTTTCTTTTTGCTTTCTTCATCCATTAGAATTCTTTGCGCCTATGTACCCGGATCTGAAAGCAGTGCATAATACAGGAGATTCCACCCAAAAGCTAAACCGTGAGTCCAAGCTGAAGAGGAATATTTCCAAAATGATGTCTACACTCACCCGATAGCATAACTGCAAGAAATATTTCAGGTTATTTTTCCCTCCATTGATTATAGAGAGAGAGATTGGGGGAGGGGATGGGGAGGGGTGAGGTGTAGCCACAAACCTGAATGGCAAAGCTGTAGAACTGAATCATGTCACTTGCAATTTTAACGAATTACAGGGTTTACAAACTGACATAATGATTTGGGTAAAAAAATCAGTATTTTGCGATATTTGTAATTACTATTTATGAAGTTGACCTGTTTCATATACTTATGTCGTACACTTGATATGCTCTGTCTCATGCTCACCCCCCACCCCTTTGTATCGGTTCCTAAAACCTGTGTATGATATAAGTTGGTAATAGAGAAAAATTGAGTGAGGTAAATGCAATACAAATCGATTCCATTCTTAAGCAATTAAGACTTGCTCAGGTACGGCACGTGAACCGCCAACAAATTTTAAAAAATGATGCAGATTTGGTTTATGTGTAAAGTGAAGTATGTTTTGGACTGCGCGTATTCAGTGAGCTTTGTTTTATAATATACAGAAATGTAAAGCATATTGAACTTTATGTCAACATTAAAAATACTCTGCGGTTTTGAATGTTTTGCAGCATCATATCTGAACGAGCCATAAAGGGACTTAGTTACATTGTTCAGATGAGAGATAATGGTGCTAAGGTATTGACTTCAATGTTAGATGTACAATTAAAGATAATATGAAAGTTCGAGTGAAAAGACCATTATTAATGATAACAATTGGGAAAAACTGATGTGGTCAATTCCTTAATTCTCCCAATTATATTATTATAATTTAATTTAATTTTAGGTGAATGTAAATCATCACAAAGCAAAGAATTGGCTCTATATACCTTTTCCAAACATTTAAGTGTTGAAAGTTTTTTAAAGGCCTGTTTTATATCTTATTTTCAGCTCAGACGAGATGCGCAGTACACTAAGCTTGCCCAAAAGCATGACAGAGATAAATGCCTTGTTCCTGCCCCCTCTGCCTTTGAAGGACAGCGTCTCCCTAGAAGACACTTTGCAACACAGGCTGCTGAGCTGCCGTTTGAGAAGCCCCTCCACCTTACCCACCTGGAAAGCAAAACGCTGGTCAGACCAGTGGAATTCGTCTACTACCAACTTGAAGGAGTTCATCCCAGAGCCCTGTGCAAAACCAAGTGGCAGCGACCTCTCAAGAAAAGCTGGGTCAACCTCAACCGTATCAGAATTGGAGTTGGCGTACACAATACTTCCTGCATAAAATTGGAGCTGATCCATCGCCAAACTGTGCCTGTGGAGAGATCCAAACTATGGATCATGTCATCGATGCTTGTCCTATCTACAAATCCCTCACGGTGCTTCTGGACTTCGGGAGCTCGATGATGAGACAATCAGTTGGATAAATAAGGATCTTCCTATCATGATGTACTCCTTGATATTCTTCGTGCGAACGAACGATGGAAAACGGTTGGGGAAAATTCAAAAATTTATTGGGAGAATCAACTGTTAAAGTGAGTGGATCGTCAGTTTCCATGTGCAGAAGGCCATAATTCGCTGACACCAGACTTGGTGGAAATAACATTAATGGGAGTACAAATCTGCACACAGCAAACCCGTAGGCCAGTCAAGAATTACCTCCTAATCTCTCGGAGAGTCTAGCTTCGGATCCCGCTTCGGATCGGGTGAGGAAAAGCAAAGCATTACATAAGGTCGAATGGTCATAAAACTGAAGGCTAACCCTGGTGATTGACAACACCTGTTATTGGGTAAACACCCGAACGGTGTCGAATTCCCCATGAGAGCTGACTTCTATGTGTCTTTAAAGGGTGTCACACTGTGGCGCCTTCTAAGAAAACCATAAATATCTTTGTGGTTTGAGAATTTTTGGTAGTTAAAAGTATAAAATTGTTGGATTGTACCTGTGATTTTGAAAGCACAATACGGCTTACCTATATTGAATCTAAGTTAAATTTTAATTCTTTGTGAAAATACCCCAGGAGTTTCAAACTTGCCAAATGAATGTTGTGACATAAGCAATGGAATATATCTGTTTGTGCTAAACTGTTTCATCATGCTTGCTATTTTATCTTAAAGTTGGAAATATCTTCTGCATCATTATTGCACAGTCACCTTGAATTGCCCAATTGAGCCAGTCGTACTGGCAGGAATGTTTAATCTGATCAAAATTGTGTTTTTATACTTCAGCTTCTGTATTCGCAAACAAAATCTTTGATGATATTTATAAGAATGAAAGTTGCCACTGCCAGTAATGCCTTTTCTTATATTTAAGTCATGTGCCCGTAAGAAGCAGGTTTCTAGCACAGAGAATAGGTACAGTTGAGCTAATTTCTGCACAGTTTTCCAATATGCTGTATCGCCAAATGCGAACATCGTGGTTTCAACGGGCAAGCAACCATCATCAGAAAACTCTGCAGGTATCAGCATAGCTCTCCTGTTTTCCTTGCTGCCAACTTGTTTCTTTTGAGTGTAAGAGATAACTAAGCTAAGCCATGTGTTTATCATTTGTGCCATTTTTCTCTTATGTGTGATATAGATTGTATAGTTTTATACTTCATTTGCATGTGCCTTTTAAAACTGTGAATATGAATTATTGCCATAAACTTAGAGATTCCCTTGTATGTAACAAGAATTTATCTTTCACGCTCAGAAATTCTATATTGAATGAGCATCTGTGTTTACTTGATGTATTATGTGCTGCTAATAATGCAATTACTTCTGTTGACATATAGCCATTTGTCTTGACTCTCTGGTAAGACTTGTTTCCAACAACCTTTTGTTTTATCTGATACTCTTTATCTGCATTACAGTCTTGTGGTTGTGAGGAGCGGGTTTGCAGCATGGAGACGAGGTAGAGCTATGCTGATGAATGCCCTGCTTTCCACTATTCTGTTTTGCTGAATGTGAGGAGCTTCCCCAGTGTGATGTTTGCTTATCTACTAAAAACTGCGGGTATCAGTATAGCTTTACCTAGTCTCTATGCTGCTAACCTGCTTCTCACAACCGCAAGACTTATAAGTTTAACCAATTATGCAATATAATATGTCATGGTTTCTTGTACTGATAAGTGAATTTAATTTGAAAGCAAATGAAAACCGTTCTTTAATTGTAATGTTTATCTTTAAAAGTAGCACATT
The DNA here is from genome assembly GCA_037976565.1 of Mesocentrotus franciscanus. NCBI lineage: Eukaryota > Metazoa > Echinodermata > Echinoidea > Camarodonta > Strongylocentrotidae > Mesocentrotus > Mesocentrotus franciscanus. Next base: position 15,160,158 of record CP137675.1, on the reverse strand, counting down.
TTATGACAAAACAGATATCTTTGTGATGGCCTGTTAACTTTATTAAAATCAATTATGAGATTAGGATGGGGATGGAAAGACACTGTACGTATAGAAGGCAAGTTAGAAAAAGAAGGTATAGAAATAAGTATTTTATAGTTTTGTGTTATCCTTCTTCACACCATTTACATGTACATTAAAAATATGAAAATTACTTTCTGTCTGGCATGTATATATTACCGTATGTGATGCAATATTTGTTGCTTTGATTGTACCGTGTGATTGCTCAGAATGAGTGATTTGTACACTTTCTTCCTTGATCAGGTGGTCATATAGATGTCATTTAGAGGACAAAAAGACGTAAAGCTCATGTAAGGATAAAAAGTACATCGAATTGGTGTCCTTATGTCTTCCGTTGCTACAAATTTACGTCTTGAAGATGTCCTTTTTAACCAATAGGATGGACAAATTGTGTAAAGATTCAAGTCCGTACAATGTAAACTATTGATACAAGTTTATGCTTTTAAGACGTAATTTTTACTTAAAAGATGTAAAACTACATAAATATATGACATCTGTATGACGACTTTTTTTACAATTTAACGTCTTAAAGACGTCTTTTTTTACCAGTAAGACGTAAAAATCACATTAATATATGACGTCAGTACGACGTCTACCTTTGATACAAGTTACCGTCTTGAAGGCGTCTATTCTTTATCAATAAGATGTAAATATCACGTCAAAATTTGATGTCCATACAATGTATACACGAAGTCTGTAAGACGTCTTTCTTGGGTAAAACTGACGTCTTGAAGACGTCTTTCTTTAACTAATAAGACGTAAAAATCACGTCAAAATATGACGTCCTCACGACGACGTATGCGGGTGCAAGTTTACGTCTTTTGACGTAAAGTTATGTCGTCTTAAAGACGTCTTTCGTTAACTAAAGACGTAAATATGACGTCCATATGACGTCTTCCTATGGTACAAGTTGACGTCTTAAAGACGTCTATCTTTAACTAATAAGACGTAAAAATCACGTCAAAATATGACGTCCTCACGACGACGCACGCTGGTGCAAGTTTACGTCTTTTGACGTAAAGTTATGTTGTCTTAAAGACGTCTTTCTTTAACTAAAAGACGTAAATATGACGTCCATATGACGTCTTCCTATGGTACAAGTTGACGTCTTAAAGACGTCTTTCTTTGACGAATAAGACGTAAAAATCACGTCAAAATATGTCGTCCTGAAGACGACGACGGGTGCAAGTTTACGTCTTTTTTACGTCATGTTATGTCGTCTTAAAGACGTAGTACAAGACGTAAATATGACGTCTTTAAGACGTCGCTCTGCTATCAGGGATGTCCCATTTGCAGGTCCAAAAAATAAAAAGGTTAAATTCCAACGGCATTTGAAAGACAATACTAATTTAGAACTTGCCTGAAAAAAAGGGGGCTTGAAAATGTCTTTAAGTGGGAAAATAACGACTATTAGTTGTCGAATCGACTTAGGAGCTATAGAGCCAGTAAGTAATAGTCTGATTTTTCAGACCATTGTACCGAATGGTCGTACGTTTTATGCTGCGCAAAGATTCAATCAGTTTAATTTTGGCCATTACAAGAAGTGGGTTATTGATGTAGACAAATGCTCATGTACCCTTTACAGCTCATTTTATGTATGTTATTACCAAAGATGAAAAAGCCAGTCAGTCACTCAATAGTGTCTGACAGTGAAGTCTAGCAAGTAAACGGGTTTCCTTGCATAATTTGAATATTAGGACACTGCTAACGTTTAAATTTCACAGATAGGACATACATGACATATTCATAATTCCTGCAAAGTTCTACAGAATTTGATGTTGGCTGCAAAAGGGACATAGTATCTTTAATATCGAGTGTGACACTGAGACTACGTCTGGCTCAACTGTACTGACTACCTCTAGGCTAGATGTCCATACAGAGACTAAGCGAGTCGTATGGTGTATAGCAGTGTAGGGACTCTAGGGAGCTTGATGGTTATAATGCAATGCAGTCAGTGTGAGACTGCCGATCTCATTGTGCACTGACAGTAGTTTCACGAGACTGGACAGATAAGCTGAAGTAAACCGAGTCCTTTATTTTTGAAGTTTTGCATTGAATTTCAATTATATTTTTTAAAGGTTCTAGTGTGGGTCTAGACTATGAAAAATAGATCTAAAGTAGATCTAGATCCAGAATACCTAGATCTGAATATTTTCCTTTCATATTGTACACTGATTTAGACCTAGGAGGATCATTAGATAATTTTAGACTAGACTCAGGGTTGGCAATTTCCCGGGGAATACCTGTACCGGTACTTCCCGCCCTGGCTAGAAAATACTCCTACACTATTAGTCCACATATCATTGAATTTGTATAATGTGAAATAGCAAACATAGCAATCTGAATAAATTCTATCAATTAGTCCAAAAATGTTTCTTTGGATATTCTATTCATATTTTATTTGTATAAATTAAGGCACAAATTCAATTTCAAGATATGCTGCACCACCTTCTCCTGTTGGCTACCCCGAGGCTAAGCTATCAATCCCCTGGTAGACCCATACATGGGTGAAAACCTTATTATACAGAATAGTTATTGATTTGAAATGTTCTAAATCAACATGCGATCAAATACGAATTCTGGGGAGTGTTTCACAAAGACTAAGATCGACTTAAGTTGGACTTGAACTATGGCAGGCTGTTCATGCCACTGGTTGCTCTCACCATTTCTGGCGTTAGTCTCTCAAGGGACGTACAAATCGTGGTCACCAATCGACAGAATTTAACATTTTTTTTAATTGTTCATTATTGAAGGTAGCATATATCTAAAGATCATAATTTCTAAGGTTTTTTTCCACTTTACATATCAGGTTCAAGACTTTTTAAGGGCATAAATTGCCTACTGAGTACTGAGTATATATCCAAGTCTTAAAGGCATCGTTTAACAATGTTAAATCTGAGATGCATCATTGCATGGCCCTACGTGTTATCAGCATCTGTGATATGGTGTAATATTGAAGCCCTAAAAAAATTGCACTTCAAAATGATCATGAAGTGCCTCAAAATAGTAAAAATATTTGAGTGACCGGTTTTACCATACTCATTCTCCCCAATAGACTGTAGTGTTACAAAAAGTGTTAGGAAAACAAAAAATGAAATTTCGATTTCGAATCATAGATATTTTGATAAAATAAAAATCCAGGATTTTGTTTCAGAATCTGAGGCAATGTTACTGAGTCACTTTAAAAGTTTAAGTTAAGTATTGTTCAACTTAAGTTAACAATGTAAGTAACCTCTTTTTTCAACAATGAACTATCAAAAAATGTAAATTCTGTATATCTGTGACGTCCCTTGAGAGACCAATCGAGAGCAACCAGTGAGACCAAGGGTGAGAGCAACCAGCGGCATGAATGGCCTGCCATACTGTAGTTCATGTCCAACGTAATTTGATCTTACTCTCCCCCTTCCCCCCTTGAGCAACAGTTGCCCCCCCCCCCAAAAAAAAAATTCAAACGTGGTTTATTTCTCATTCGATACCAGTGATTTAGTAAAAAGTTGCTGAAATTACATGATTTTCCGGGACTTTTTCTCACTTTTTTGTAAATTATACTTTTTTATGCGTTTATTGGAAAATGACAAATCCCCAAATTTAAAGTGAGGCGAAAAATATGCATATTTAGAAGCCTAGGGTCTACATGTCAGGGCCCGCAGATCGGCGGGGCTCGAGCTCTCCCCCCGGCCCCCTCACTTTTTTGAAAAAGTGTGTTGAAGATAAATTATAGAAAGAAAGGAGGAAAGTATATAGTGACCTGCCAGTGTCACTATCAAAATATGCTCATCTGGCCGTAATTAAATGCTTAAAACCCCTGAGCTTCCGGGGGCTTTGCCCCCTAAGGCGGGCCCCTGGATGCTCATCTGACCGTAATTTAATGCCTGAAACCCGAGCTTTAGGGGGCTCCGCTCCCGGGACCCCACGCCAATTAGTGACCTGCCAGTGTCACAAATAAGGTATCACTAGTATCAGCACACTATGCTCATCTGAGTTCTGATAGCAATACTTTAGCCCCCCCCCCCCACTTTGAAAAACATTCCGTAGTGCATGCATGTTACATATAAGAGTGGTGGTGATGCAGATTTTTTTTTCTTCTGTCCCACCCCCTCCAAACGTTTTTGCTCATTACGCCACTGGCACTGGTTCCTCGCATTTCGTCCCCCCACCCAGTCATGACAAGAATCGCCGCCCCTGGCACGTAAAATACTATTAGTAATAGTATGTCTAGATCTAGACCTAGAAAGTCTATAGGCCTAATGTTAATTTGAGTTAACTTGGGTCTCAGTGATCTCAACTTCACAACACTGACCGAGACTCTGATGAAACTTGTCCAATATATCTTTCCTTTCAAATTATTTTATTCATACATTCCTGCTTCTCTGACCCCGTCTCCGACTTTGGTTTTTCTGCTCACACTCGCACTCAGTTAGACCGAAAATTTCTGTCTCTTTCGTTCGTTTATAGCCTCTGAAGGAAGATGACGTCATCACTTGACAGTAACACCGAGTTTAAAATACGGCTGCAAGAATTTCAACACGGAGCTCATTTTCGGCGATGAAAATCCGGAAAAAAGACCTTTAAATGCATCATAGGCCTAGTACAGTCAATCTGGTAAGTGGAACCGATGTAGTTTAGCCTAGATCTAGGCCTAATTTACAATAATAAATGCATCGGATATGCATCGGGTAAAATGTAGTATTTTGGGCATAAGTTTACTGCCCGGACGCGGGCATTAGTTTGCAATGCAGCCGCTATGGTCGGCTTCTGTCTCTAAAGAGAGGAGCCGACCCTACCCAAATCAGAGGCTAACGATCGAACGAAAGAGACAGAAATTTTCGGTCTAGCACTCAGTTAGAATTGATTAGTCTAGATTTAGAAACAGTCACAAAATGGTTACAAATTTATTAAACTTAAAGTCATAAAAAGAATGGATTTAAGGGCCGTAAATATTTGTGTGAACTCTGGTTATCCAATCATACTAGCAATTAGCAAATAGTCTAGTCAGGATTTGTTAGGACCCCACCTGTTTTTCTTTCAGAGTTTCAGCCTGCAATGCCCCAACCACACTCTTCCGCTGTGTGCGCAATCTGCCTCCTCCCGGGAAGACAGACTGTCGCCTGTCGCTTTGCCCAGCTCCACCAGTGTCCTGATGATGATGGTTCGACATCTTTAAGCCACCAGTTTGGACAAAATATAGCCAGTTCAGTGATTATTTGTATTCAAACTTAGACCTAACATTGTAAAAAGGTCTGAAGAAATAGCCATTTTCGAGGAACACACTCACAAGATGCAAAGCCAGCGCTCAGGCCATAAGTACCTAGCTTTAGTCTCTAGATCCAATGTCGAAAATTTGCGCGCACAACATGCTAATTGCATGCGCACGCGCACTTAGCTAGCACTGCACTGCACTACTGTGTTTGTGCTCGTACTTACGCGCTATCTAATTTTGCAGACGATCGATAATATCGCTGCTTATTCACACATAGTAATATACCTAGCGGTTTCATTCGATATCATTTCAGATAGCTGACAATGTGCGCGCGCATTCATAAATAACGCTTTCCAAATAAATTGTCATCCAATCACACGACCCCATCGCACCCATTTACTGGCATTGGTCTTTCAAGGGACATACAAATCATGGTCACAAATGTACAGAATTTATGTTTCTTGATAGTTCATTATTGAAGGAAAAAATATTATCTAAAGATCATAATTGAGAGACCAATAGTGAGAGTAACCAGTGGCATGAATGGCCTGCCATAGTTAAGTCCATCTTAAAGGGCCCATGACATTGAAATACAAGTGTATTCCTGTTGGTGTGCAGTCCTGCATACATCTCATATTTTGATATGTAAACTTCTGAATTTGTTTCATAGATTTTTAAATGTTTTTTGAAATATTTGTTTTTAAACTTGCTAAGCTCCACCCCAAAACCTCCAGATCTCATTCCCCTTGTGACATCATCTGTCAGTCATCAATGAGCCAACTTGAGAAAGTGGTATGTATCTTTGCCGAAGTCGACCACCTGTTACAATACGTAATACAATAGCAACATATAAGTTGCTATGTCAGACATGCTGTAGCATCACCAGGAAGACAAAGGCAATGATGATGTATATTGTACATATGTATGGAAGCATGCAATTCTATTATGAACGTGTGCTAAGCTGGGGGAAATTACATACCATTGTCTATTCTAGAATATTAGTTTAGTCTGACATGTCTGACATAGCAACTTATATGTTGCTATTGTTTGTGGTATTGTTACAGGTGGTCAACTTCGGCAAATTTACATGCCACTTTCTCAAGTTAGCTCATTGATGACTGACAGATGATGTCACAAGGGGAATGAGATCTGGAGGTTTTTGGGGTGGAGCTTAGCAAGTTTGAAAAACAAATATTTCAAAAAATATTTAAAAATCTATGAAACAAATTCAGAAGTTTACATTTCAAAATATGAGATGTATGCAGGGCTGCACATCAACAGTAATACACTTGTATTTCAATGTCATGGGCCCTTTAAAGTCGATCTTAGTCTTTGTGAAACACCCTCCAGGGGGGCGTTTCATGAAACAATTAGTCGGTGGTTTTCACCGACAAATATCATTTTCACCGACAATTTTATTGTCACCGACTATTTTCCAGGCCTCTGATTGGTCCCCAGGACCGCGCCCTCGCAGCTGTCTAACGTACTAGAAAAGCACCCATTTTCTTCGTGGGCCTCCTACCCATAAGTAAGGAGATTGCACTAGCTCTTACAACTGCGTTCCGCGGGGGCTCAATTAACCCCCCACCCAAACCCCACCCCAATGTTCGCGAGACACATTATGTAGAAAATGAATGTAAGAACCAAAGCCCCGCCCCGCCCCCGCCCCGCCCCCGAGAAGCCCGCCCCCGAGAAGCCCGCCCCAAAATTCTTCAGCTAGAATCTCTTTCCTGTCCCCTCTTGTCTAGTATATAGGCTGTGGATTCTTAAAAATATAGGCGTAAATATACATACATATATATATAAATATATATATATATATATATATATATATATATATATATATATATATATTTCAAACAAAAAGATAGGCCTACTTCTCCGATGCGCGGTTCTAGAATATTTTTCCCTGTTTTTCCGGGGGGTTTGCGGGCTTAGTGTTCTCGCATTCATTTTACGTTTAAATTGATTCTTGGTAGACCGTTTAGTAAATTGGTATGCCTATAATTATATCCAACCCAGGCCAATTGTTTGAATGTACGTCACACATCACCTCATCTCTTTTTCCACTTCTTTTTCTTCAAGTTTTAAATCAATTAAAAAGTTCAGAACTTCTAGAATGAAAGACAAACCCGCTTGATTAACTTTTTTATTATCCATTTTTCGGAGTTGGGGGGGGGGGGAATTAAGAAATGTTTAGGGGCTTGAGCCCCAAAGCCCCGGCTAGAACCGCTGCTGACTTTCCTCTCCCCGTGGCTTGATGTAGTGGATCCTATTGCTTTTTCAATCATAGTCAGAAGTAGGCCTACATGCTTACATAAGTAAGGTACTGCATGACAGATTATTACCAGCAAGTTTGAGGCTATGTATGTTAATAGGTGGGCATGGATTAGGTTAAGTGTGCCCCTAATTGCCCCCTCCCCGGCAGAAATTGGCCGCAACTGCACCCAAACAAGGCACCCAAACAAGGCACCCAAAACAAAGCAAAAAGCATGATGACCTGCATTTTTGCTCCTGCTCTCGACCGCAATGAGGAGGGAGGAGGATCCATTTGCCGGAGAACGAAACGTGCGCAAATTTTTTTTTACTAATTTTAGGTTCCAGTGCACAATTGGGGTCGCTTTGCAACCAGGGAGATTTCCTTCCGAAAATGAAGGGACTCGCAGTGGTATTGATTCGGACGGCTCTGAATAGAAGGCGGTTCGAGCGCCATCAACGCTAAACAAAACCACAACGTTTGATTTGGAAGGAGAGACGGCTTCTTCTTCTTCTTTTTCTTCTCCTTCTTTTGCTAACTCTATAAGGTTTCTAAGGTTAATTGATATCAGTTATATTATGGCAACGACTAATAGAGTGGTGAAGTGTGACGTCATCAAAAATCTATTTTTGGAATTTCTCAATTTTTTCTTCATTTTCCGAAAGACCACCAAAAATAATGACAAAATGTCGAAAACATATTGATTAGGTTAAGTATTGGCTGAGATATGACCATCTGAATAAAAAGATTGCCTATGGGAACTCAGTGTTATATTGCTCTGGTTCATAACATTAGGAGCCAGAGCCATTGGCGGATCCAGGGGGCCCGGGGGGGCCGGGGGCCTAGAAAAAAACAGTTAAAAACACCCTTTAAAAAAAAAAAAGAAGTTGGGCCCCCTACCCTGGCGCCCAAGGGGGGGGTGGTTGAAAAAAAATTACCCTTCCCGGAGGGAAAAAAATTTTCGGGTGCCAAAATTTTTTTTTTGCTCACTACCCCCACTGAGCGAAAAATCGACCGGCACGATTTTCAAATTTTTGCACGAAGCGGGCCCCTTTTTAGGCCCCCTCCCTTGCCGCCAGCTGGATCCGCCCCTGGCCAGAGCAATATAACACTGAGTTCCCATAGGCAATCTATTTATTCAGATGTTCATATCTCGGCCAATATTTTACATATTCAATTGGTTTTCGACATTTGGACATTATTTTTGATGCTCTTTCGGAAAATGAAGAAAAATTTAGAAATTCCAAAAATTGATTTTTATGACGTCACAGCTTCGGTACTCTATAGATATGTACAGCATGCATCTAAAATCTTAACAAGAGAGAGAAAGAGAGAGAGAGAGAAAAAAAAAGCGAGAGAGAGAGAGAGAGAAAGAGAAAGAGGGGGAAGGGGGGGGGGCTGGACTAGTCTGAAAATTAAGCCCTATACCAAGAGCTAATATGAAAGAACAGCAATATCAATTCAATTCACTTCGTGTTTATTTCATTTCCAACAGAAAGATAAACAAAGGCATTACAGATATTATTACAGTAAGTATGAACAAAATGTATGTACATATTCATTTTTTTAAATATCTTGATATGGGTATACAAATAACAAATACACCGTAGGCCTATATACATAATAACATTATTACAAGAAATTCTTAATTTCTGAGGAATATCGCTTATTATAAATCTATGAAATACATAATGATGTACAAATAATGCGAGAATAGGTACAAGTTATAGAGATAAAAGGAAAATGCGTAAGACCATTAATTATTGTAAGAAAGAAAAAAAAAGTTGGCGCAGCTGATCACAATAACACGGCACAGATAGACAAGCATTGAGGTGTACGGAAGCTTACACTTTGAAGCTTCCGTATATAGAGGTGACATTGAGGAATTATATTAATATTGTAATACTTCATTCTACCGTTGATGGAGTATGATGAAAGCCCGACACTACATGTTGTGCACCACGAGTGCCCAGCCGGCCTCCGTGAAAAATATAAAAGGCTGACTGCGTCCATTATGTTATACTAGATGCATGGGACCTATATGAAAACAACCTTTTTGTGACCGAACTACAATGTTTCTCTTCAGGACAATTTATGAATTAATCAATAAATATCGTCTGCAATAAAAAAAAAAAAAAAAAAAATGTTATCAAAATAATAACTTATTATCTGAGATGATATGACAAATCCATGTACATTAATGAGATTTAATCAAAATACGCACAGCAACCACTACCCACAGGTAAACTGTAAAGACTGTCTGTCATTTTTTTTTTTGGGGGGGGGGGAAGGGGGTGCAAGTACCTCATTTTACATGCACACACTTTAGAAGACGTATCCCAATAATTATGTTCTCCAGAAATCCCAGACAATTCCGTGAATAAAAGCCGAGAATCCCTAAATATCGAACCCTTACCTAAGCTGTGCCCCTGAATATCCTGGCCAGCGACCCTTGTCTTAACATGGAATCCTCATGTTCGTCACAGAGTTTGCGTTTGAGGCACATTCTTTCTTCCCAAAACAGTACGTATATAGGGATAAATGCATATAGATGTATGCACACCGATGTATGTTACATTATAGTGGCAGCACCAGGAGTTAGTGGATACGTCGCCGGACTGTCGATCACAAGGTCCGCGGTTCGAGTCCCGCCGCTGCACTAATGTCCTTTGGCAAGACATTGATCTACATTTGCCACACTCCACCCAGGTGAAGTAAATGGGTACCTGGTAGAAATTTATTCCTTGAAACGCAGCGCGCGTAACAGCTGCACTGCTAATGCCAGGGTAATTATGCTGCATTATTGTAGAGCGCTTAGAGACTTCTGACAAAGTAAGTGTTAGGCGCTATATAAGCACTGTAATTATTATTATTATTATACTAACATTAATTTTATATAGCGCTTAATACAATCAAGGGCGATATTCATATATAAGCGCTTTACAGATAATTATAATACCTCGGTCATCACATTCCGGTTTGCCTGCACACAATGTATGCACATTCTCTACTCCCTGGGGAGCATCAGGCTAGCCAGGCGCCATTTTACAGATGCTCACAGTGCTGAGCAAATATACAATGACTTTCGCATCCTACCGGGTATACCCATAATGACACCTGGGTAGAGAGAGGCAAATGTGGATCTTGCCAAAGGACGTTAGTGCAGGGCCGGGATTCGAACCTTCAACCCTTATATAGAGAGTCAAGTGAATGAACCACTATACCACACCCTTAATTTCGTTATACTATTAAGGGGAAAATGTTGAGGGCCGGCGTGAGGGGTGGGGGATTAGTCTATGCTGGTATAGCGTAAGTATATACTAACGGGTGTGGTCGAAAGCCAGCATTGCATGAAAGCGGCAAAGCCTAACAAGAGGGTCTCATCAGCTTTTAAACAGCTTCATTGAGTTAACAAATCTAACCCCCTGTAAAAGGTGACGATGATTTGTTATCATGATGCCCCGTTTTCCTTTTTAAAATAATGTTAATGAGGATAGATCGGGAGCGGGAGAGGGCCAGGGAGGAGGCGTCTAGGGACGTGTATGCCTTTTCTCTCTTCAATAATAAGTTCATTTTACATTTAAGGTATATTGTTACTCGTTACTCTAAAGCACGTAAACTACTATCCATATCGTGTATACGGACGGAGCTTTCTCAAATCCGGAATTTTTTTGCTCTATTTGAAGTGAAGGAAGCTTCATCACTATCATCAACATGCGCCGAATATTATATAGCCGTCGGTAGATTGGGGGGGGGGGAGGGGGTCATACTCAGTGCTTTGTAAGGTAGGGGGTGCCCCTTGCCTTTCCCCTGGTGCTGCCACATACTGCATTTAAGTCAATGCTTTTCAAATACACATGTCAAGAGTAAAAGGCCTTGCCATGTCAAAGTACAAAGTAATAAAGGCATGCAGCTTCTCAAAATGAGCAGGTTCAATGAATTTTCAATTCGTTTTATCGATTTTTAATGCATGATAGCACATGCGTTTCCCCCACTGGTAAAATCACAATAAAAATCATATGCATGCAGTTGCAATTCACAAATGCACACAGTCATGTCGAAACCCGACACCGAATAATGTTAAATTACTGGTGATGTCAGTATAATAATTATTATTGAGTGCTGTTCATTTAATTTTTTACTTGCATTTTTTATTGTCAACATCTCATTTTCATATAAAATCTTATCGCGTAAATAATTTTCTTTGGTTGTTTTTATTGCCACTCTAAAGATTATAAACCTCCCCAATTATAAGTGTTTGGACTATCTTGTGGAGTTTTCTTTTAATTAAATAAAGCAAAATGTGAGAGAAAGAAAGAGAGGGAGAGAGAGAGAGAGAGAGAGAGAGAGGGAAGGACAGAGAGAGAGAGAGAGAGAGAGAGGAAGCCTTTGAGTATACAAATTGAAAATGTTTATATTCAACTGAAAAAAAGACATGTTGCCGGGCTCATGAAAAGCGCACTGGTTTATCACTGTTATGCTTTTTTGTTGTTAGTATGTTAGCCCTTCTGTATGTTATTTTACCACATACGTTATTCCTACGGTGATTCACATGGGTAACATCCATTTTGATGAAGAAAAAAAAATCATGCCCGTTTAGCAAGCTTAAATGTAGTGTATACAATAATTGTTGTTTGTGAAAAGAACCCTTGTAACCGACGGAGTCTTCCGACCTTTGAAGTTTGAATGCAGTTGTTTTTGTCTGGACCAAGGTTGAGTTATAATAAGAAGCCAACGGATTCATGATCCTTGAAGGATTTGCGCAATTATTTACAGTACCTGAAAAATCTTAAAGGTAATCCAACCCCGTATACATTGAATTGTATGAACGGACTTAGAGAGTTGGAGGGTGGAACAAAGGGAGAGAGAGAGAGAGAGAAAGAGGAAGAAAGAGATATAGAGAGGGAGAGAGAGAGAGACGAAGAGAGGGGAAGAGGACGAGAGAGAGAGAGATAGAGAGAACAGTTTTGTCAAAGTTCGAAAGAAATTGAGAAAGAAGTGAATATTTTTAATTAATTTGGGAAACACTCAACAAAGACGATATTGCAACAGCTCCACCGTTCGCTGTTTACTAAAATATTGTTACTTTCCATTCGTCTCCTAATGAACTTTTTCTAATGGACTAATCTCAGCACATACCGAGAAGCATGTTGTCCTCTGATAATAGGACAGATCCTTCTCATCATGAAATATTTTATGTATGAGCAAATGGACGAGTTGTCTAACATTACATTACCGTACCAATATACCTATTCGCCACCTAGAAATTCCTATATGTATAGTAATCTTGAAATTAAAAGAAAACGCTTTCTAATATTATTGTTCATCCGGTTTCGTGCAAACCTTCAAAGATAATGTTCCGCCGATTGTCACCTTTCCCTCACGACAATTTCTGATCGAGATTTGAAATCCATATTTTGAGCTTCGGCCCACTCGGACAAAATAGGATTGATATGAATGAGAAAATAATGTAGAGTTCCTGCAAACTGCTATGAATTTAATATCTTTTTGTTCCATATCAACAAAATATATTCGTACATAATAATGACATAATCAGTCTTATTGTCAGTTTTAACATACAAGAAAGGAGGCTTAAATTCTAATTCTTGTGTCCGATTCTCATATTGAACAAAAAGGAAAGAGAAGAAGAGTAGACGGAAAAGGGTAAAGAAAAGGGAATAGAAGGGGAATTTAGAGTGAAGAAGTTGGAAACATACTGTAGTGAATTACCTGATAGCTAGTGTTTATCTGAGCCTTATAACACTTATATGACAATAAAATGGAAATATTTAGTCTTCTAATATGGAACTATTTTGTGACAAACGGGCATTTAACGAATGATGTGCATGAATTTCATTTAGGACAAAAATATATTTCGTTTAGTATATTTTGGGTTTTGTCGGGAGGGGAGTACTTTATATCGATTTTACAACTGTCACACAGCTCCTACACATTACAGTCAAACCTGCTTTAGTGACCACCTGTCTACCAAGACCACATTTTTTTGTTTCCTTTAAAAATGGTTTTTCATTGAAACATGTACTAAAGGAATCTGTCTACAAAGACCACCTGTCTGCAAGACCACTTTTTGTGTTTCCCTTGGGCGGTCGCTATATAGACAGGTTTGACTGTACATTTAAAGCCAAATCTTCGATTAAAAAGCATTAAAAGAATTACACAGCATCAGTAAAAACTGAAATGTGCATCTTACTCTTTGGAAAAGACAGAGAATGAAACAGTTCTTAACATCAACAAAAATGCTATATTTTGCCTTTTTGTGCATTTGCCACAGTAACACGGCGCAGAAAAGATTATGTACAAGAGAGCATGTTGCAACAATTACCTTTTAACCGACTGAATATTGCAGTCTGTTACTGTTCAGAGAAGACTTCCGAAGATATAAACTAGCAACACTTTTACTGCATCGCCCCTTCCCTATTTTCGTAATGTTGGTAATAACTTGAAGGTTGTAGACAATGTGCAGTTGAGTTTGGAGTCTCACCCGTAAATCTGATTAATTCTGAGTCATGGACTTAAAACTTCAACGTGCTGATGATGGAATGGATGTTGCTTTCTTTTTCAACCTTCGTGCGCCATTATTTTGATTCTTAGCAATCAAAAGCATCCGTATGAGTGCATGTTGTACTACAGACTACAGATCATCACAAAGCACAAACACTTTGATAACAGCAAGCGGTTCTGAAAAAAAAAAAAAACTTGATAGTGATCATGATGGCGGATCCACGAGGGGGAAGGGGGGATCATGGATCACAGGGGGTCTGTATACCCATGGCCAAAAGACGCTTTATCTTAATATTTTCGTGCCTCGTTCCTGCCAAATTTAAAAGAATTTTTTTTAAAAATTGTAATTATATTCATGTTTTGTACTGTTTTTTCTGTTTATTTTTGTTGTGTTATTTGCTTGTCAGACAAATTTATGCCCCTTTGGATCAGTTTCATAACTTTTTCTTTTGCTTTTCTGATTATTTTGGAAACATATTTGTGCCCAGGCTTTTTTCCCCCAGGGGTAGGGGGGAATAAATCATCCTGTCCATGATTGACATTATACCTATATCCTACCATGGACCTACACACCATGATCCTACACATCAAACTCCCGCATCGCACAGCTTTCAAGGGTAAAGAAATAAAGTTCATGTCTACTCTGAACTACAGAAACACGCACACCCTGGCTCAGTCTAATTATATCTTAAGCCAATCAGAGGTCTCGATAAGATAAATGGATACGCTAGGTTTCACCCACACACCAAACACGAACGACCTGCTGCCGATAGGCAAGTTAAGGACCGTGCGGCTGTCATATTAGGCTCCTCTTGGCGTGCGGTACCCATTTCATCCGCAGAGGCAAGCGGAGCAGGCGACCAGGAGAAAATCAATGTTGATTTTTACCGGTTCTTGGATCAGTAAATGCAGCTGTTCCGCTGTTTATTTGAAAGCATGAATGTTACCGTGAGATGGTAGCCGGCGGACACGCTTCTGGGAACGTGTAATCGAATAAACCTATATCTTTTTCCTGTACACACACATGCGGACACTTCAAATAGTTCCATTATCTTTTGATCGATGAACATGATGACGGAAATCGAGGTGAAAGCTGACGTCTGTAAAGACAGGTGAAAGGTAATTCACTTGACGAATTCCTATTTTGTTATTCTTTTGCTCCTTTGCTCCTTTTTTTTTTTACTGCTTTCAAATATCAATTACGACATTTTGACTATCGTATTGTGCATATTTCGCATGCTGACAAAGCAACGTCCTGACGCGTTTCCATAGTAATTATAAAACTGCGACAGACAAGGTCAGCGTGAAGTGCATTTCCAGGAATTTTTTTAAATAGACATCCCTTAAACACCTGGGTTGAGAGAGATAAAGATAGTTTGTCCGAGGATGTATACTCTATGCAGGGATTCGAACCCCCAGCCTTTCGATTAAGATTGAGTGAAGGGATCACGTTTAATACTCTTACCATTGAAGCGGCTAAGCCAGGACAATAGTACGTACGTGGGTGTGTGTGTGTGTGCGTGCGTGCGGGTATGTGTGTGTGTGTGTGGGAGGGGGGGGGACTTCCCCCAAGCCGCCCCGTCGTTATGTCCCTGCAGCATTATACATGAAGTCGCATTGCTGTAAATACCTTTATTTGTTTAAAAGTTTTTGTTTTGAACAAAATTTTAATTTTAATCGAGTAATTAACCCAAATATGAGCTATCTATATATCAACATATACATTATTATAAGGTAATCACAATCCTTTATATCATGTAATGAATCATTATGTGAAATCCGAATGTTCATACTGAAATTTACCCTTAGTTTTGAACAAAATTTTAATTTTAATCGAGTAATTAACCCAAATATGAGCTATCTATATATCAACATATACATTATTATAAGGTAATCACAATCCTTTATATCATGTAATGAATCATTATGTGAAATCCGAATGTTCATACTGAAATTTACCCTTAGTTCTTATCGTTGTAACGCAAATATAGTAAGGCCTTCCTGATATCGTCCGCTGTATTTAACATGAGAGACTACATTTTATGCAAACGAACTCTGAACTGATGAGAAACATATCATGGCATTTCAGATAGCAAATTAAAGATACTATATGTCTCTTTTGCAGACAACATCAAATTCTGTAGAACTTTGCAGGAATTATGAATAGGAACTATGTCATGTATGTCCTATCTGTGAAATTTAAACGTTAGCAGTGTCCTAATATTCAAATTATGCAAGGAAACCCGTTTACTTGCTAGACTTCACTGTCAGACACTATTGAGTGACTGACTGGCTTTTTCATCTTTGGTAATAACATACATAAAATGAGCTGTAAAGGGTACATGAGCATTTGTCTACATCAATAACTCACTTCTTGTAATGGCCAAAATTAAACTGATTGAATCTTTGCGCAGCATAAAACGTACGACCATTCGGTACAATGGTCTGAAAAATCAGACTATTACTTACTGGCTCTATAGCTCCTAAGTCGATTCGACAACTAATAGGCCTAGTCGTTATTTTCCCACTTAAAGACATTTTCAAGCCCCCTTTTTTAGGGAAGTTCTAAATTAGTATTGTCTTTCAAATGCCGTTGGAATTTAACCTTTTCATTTTTTGGCCTGCAAATGGGACATAGTACCTTTAAATAATGGATGCAGGTTCGTATCAAAATATGTTTTTGTACATGATTGTTCTGTAGAATATTTTCAGGGAAACCAATACCTAACAATAGAGACTATTTAATAAGGATGCAAGCAGACCAAGGGCAGCTTGCAAAAGAGTTGCGATTAAACGGTCTCTTGGGCAGAAATAATTGTACACTAAGCGTCATTCTGATTTTGCCAGTAAATCAAATGTAAACATTAGTAAATGTTTGCACTCGTTATGTCATTAACTTTTCGTATTATGACATTTGCACATGGCGCGTCAAATACCTAGCAAGTCACTGATGCTAATGCTATCCTTCGTCAGCAAATGATGCCTGGTGAAATAAAACGTAGCTTGGGCTTATTTCAACCCATCTGGATAAAATGTGAATTTGTGACTTGGGTTGGTTGGTGGAGTTATGTTTAAAGGCAACATTTAGTGATGCCCGTTGTCGACGAAGCGTCATTTCCATTGCGTCATTTGCTAGGCTGAACAAGCATATGAATGCGTTTGACGCATGACTCACTAATTCAACTCATTGCTTGCACTTTTTAATTGGCTTTTTGCCTTATTCGTGCGTTGTCATGCTTTTTCCTTTGTGCTGCGGCACTCCTTTGGCAAGATATTAACCTACACTTGCTACTCTCTACCCAGGTGTTAAATGGGTACCCGGTAGGATGCGACCGTCGTTGTTGGTCAAACAGTTTTTGAGCGTCAAGTAACGCCTGGCTGGAGTGCTCCCCAGGGAGTGGAAATTGTGCACACAATGTGTGCGGGAAAGCATTGAATCCATTGACCGGGGTAATAGTATATCTGTAAAACGCTAATAGAGACATCGTAGATTTATTAAGCGCTATATAAAAGCGGAATATTATTACTATTATTTATATTTACAGTGAACAAAGGGTGACACGGCACAACCTCCGGAGGTTACCTGACGTTTTTTGCTAATAAACAGGGGGAATTAGTGATACCGAGTGTATACGGATATAAATGGGGTACCAGAAGATTCAAACGCAGTGACGTAATTCACTTTCTTCCATAGGCTGCAATCACAGCAGTTTTAAAGAAAGGAAACGAGAGTATAGAGGTGACGAGTAATTCGGATTAAATGTAATCCTATCTATTGATGGAGCATTGCTTCCTCGATTGCCCATAGCACGAAATCTCTAATCTATTTTCTTCTAACCCTGATAATGTTATAACAATATTGGCTAACACGTGTATGGTCGGCATGTATTGCGTGAATGGCAGTAACATTAGCCGCACATTCACGTGTGGATATTTAGATTTAAGGTTTTGATTTAACACCAAGCTGTTTTAGTGCAAGATAATTTTTGATTACAGACCTCCTTTCAAGTGTATAGTCTCTGGCAAATTGGACCTTGCAGATGACCTTGAAGCTCATGTCCAGTTTTTATAAGAGCTGTAAGCCCCTTCCCACGAAAAAAGTCAGATTTTAGAAATATTATTTGAGAAATATTAAGACACTAGCAGTACTAAGCTACTTCGATTTTTTTTCTCCTCAAGCGAAATATCAAACAAAAGAGAGGGAAAAAATGAAACAGAAGAAGAAGAAAGATAATTTTTTAAAGGATTTATGTCTGATCTAGAACCAAAACTCCAACGACATCAACTTGCATCAAACTCGTGTAAAATTGGCAAAGGAGTCCAGTGAAACCCCACAACCACGATCTGGCTTTCCCTTCAAATACATGTATTTACTCTAATATTGATCGTATACCATGGACGGAAATTATTTGGCACATGACATTGTACAAGTATCTGTTGATACGAGTAGAACAGCATGACACCAGATTTAACACAATTTTCAAATTTCTTTTGAAAAGCTAGACCATCACTGTTTATAATCTTAAAACCAAATCATAGGTTCCAGGAAATTCCCTTGATGTCGCCCGCCCATTGTTTCCTTTGCTTTTGCTATCAATATTGTTTTATGGATGTGATAAATGTTCGGGTTAGGACACTGTACTTTGAACGGAAAACCCTTTTAGGTTTTTTGGTTTAGATGGCAACTACCCGCACATTCAGGTACAGTTACCCATTGCGTGCTTATAATTGAAGATCATCAAATGCCACCAGTCTTCTAGACCATCTTTTAAATACATTAAACCTCCGTCACACCGAGAAACATATTCTAAAACAATCGCGTCGTGGCTATTCATTATAATGAACATTTTTGTTTGGTCTAGTGTTGGTGGTATGTCCATGGTCTAACATCGGTTTCATCTGAGCGCCTGAGGTAGGAAGCTTGCATGGTTCGTCTGGGTTAAGTTGACTGTATAGCGTGACAGAATCAATCCATGGTAGATGTTAAATTACACATCCAGGGAGGGAACATGATGAAAGCTAATGTACTTTGGGGACAAATATTACTTTGTATAGATAACGATTTTCCCCGAATTGAGCCGTGAACAAAACGGGCCTAGATTGATAAGCTGAAGCTTGGAAATGGCTCTTTGCGAGCCGATTGTTCTGGTACAGGTCAGTACATCGGCAACAGTATTTTTGTTACTATTTTGACGTCACATTGGGTTTTGATTATGCGTTTTGATAATTTATATGTCTCAGTCTACGATTTCATTAAATTCCATCTTCCTTAGAAACGATAATGCTTAGAAACGTTAGTTTGTACTTGCAAACATACCACCTATTGGATTTCAGAAACAGCTCTGGTTTTCATAGTGACTTTTCGATGGCTACTCTCCTAAATGTCCTAAAAGGTCAGCTTAATCATAACCTCAGTCACGTCAACAATTACGACTGACACCAGGTATTTGGTATTCCTGATTATAATAATTAATATGCCTTGTTTACCCAGGGTACCCTAATCAGCATCAGTGCTGTTTCCTGAAGGCCCTGCAATAATAATAATATTTTTGTGCTCAAGCATTCTAAGAATTTCTTCCTACTATAGGTAACTATTCACTACAAATGGGTGGAGAGAGGCAAATGTAGTTTAATGTATCACCAAAGCACATCGGATTCTAAAAGGGGGCATGGGCCAGTTGTGCCTCCTTAACTCCGCTGATCTATAGTGATACAGATATGTAACTTGGTAGATAATATTCAGCTGGATAACGGTGGTAACAATAATCATCGGTAATCAAATTTGACTGATACGTCAGTAAAAAAATGTCAGGATATTGTTTTGTGTTTCAAATCATGTGATGTGAAACGGCACTACCAGCCATTTAATGTTATGGGGTGGAGGCATCTTACGTATTTAGGTTACATCATGTATGTGTATGGGTGTAATATTTCACACATCGTTCCGAAACCTACTCTTTCAATATGGCATTGCCCTTTCTTTAGAACAACTAGGCGTTGTGGCGTGCGCCTTAATCCAGCTAACAGTGGAAGTTACAAACTGATTCAGCCGAGGACGCAGGTTCGAAGCTGAGTCACGTCTTTCGGATGGTGACGTTTAAAGGTCGGTCCCCAGACATAAACAATCAAATCTGATTGATACACGTCTGTAAAAACCCAATACACACACATATATGACCCCTTTCTCACTCACTTTGCTGGACTGATCTACGCTAGACCGATCCACTGGACCGCTCCAGAGGTAGGGTTCGTTTAGCTTCACACTCATCGTAATTTTTTACTCTGATGAGACACGTGATGTCATAGCACCAGGAACCGCTCCAGACTGCTCTAACGTGCAGTGTGACACCAGTCCGTACCAGGAAGCGTACTTCAACCGGAAGGGAGAGTGTCCTTGCAGGAAAGTAATGAAAGAGAGAAAGATATTACAGTAAAAAGAATAAAAACAGAGAATAACGTAAGGAAAGATATTAGAAGGAAGAAACAAAGAATAATATAAGGAAGGAAGAGAAAATGATCGAATGATAAAAGCAAAGAATAACATAAGAGAAGGTAACAGAAGGAAGAATTGAGAGTAGTATTAGGAAAGGAAGGAAGGGAAAATGATAGAATGATAAACACAAAGAATAACATAAAGAAAGACAAGTAGACACGACGATAGACTGAGCGTGAAGAGAATGAATTGTAAAGGGAGAGATAGACGAGAAACTGAAAGGAGGAAAAACAAAGAATAACATGATGAAAGATAGAAAAGAAGTGGATAGGATAAAAACAAAGGATAACATAAGAGAAGATGATAGAATGGGAAAAGTCAAGAATAAGAAAAGGAAAGATAGAGGAGAAGATGATTCTGCGCGAAAATGACCCGTGCTATTACAGCAACAGGAACGGTTCCTGTTACTATGGCATCATGTGTCTCATCAGGGTAAACATTGTGATGAGTGTGAAACCAAACGGACCTACCTCTGGAGCGGTCCAGTGGATCGGTCTAGCGTAGATCAGTCCACTAAAGTGGGTGAGAAAGGGGTGTATGACATGTGTGAGCTCTGGTGAACCATGAAAGTGCAGACTTAAAATGCCACCCGGGAATAGGTCTCAATTAATGGTTACCACAGGAACACAAAACTCGATTATCAAATTATATCATTAGTGGTAAAAATCTTGCAGTTCAACGTCTCAACCCTCGCCCACTGTCTCATTGCGCTGAAAACTAACGTGGAATCCAATTCAAAGTTAAGCCTCTCCGTGGACTTTCTCTGTCACACAACTTAGACGTTGCAAAAATCCAATAAAGAATTGAGTGATGAAGCAGTTCGATTTATCGCAAGTTCACTTATTACCCTCGAAACATCGTCTTTCGCGTCTGAAATTCCAGACAGAAATAAAAATGCAGACATTTTAAGACAAATCTGTAAGTCCAATGTCGCATTGTCAACATGACACGGCCCTGTTTCCTGTGACAATTTTGCTGTTCTGGCAATAATTGTGATTACATTTTCGTCAAATAATTTTAAAGAAAGCCACGAAATGCCTAGAGAATTGCCTCGAATCTTGATAAAATTCTTCTCACCCAATTTTTTTAGCTCGAGTCTAAAAATGTCACCACAATGCCCCGCAGCCTACGACGGGAGGAAGGTTTCCGAAAATATCATTTTTTTCCCTGAGGAGTACATTTTATATGAGATGGAGTTGCCTGAGGGGAAATTGTTTTTAAAAAAGGGAAGCGTTTGAGGAGTAGTAATGTATCATATTTTTACATCAAGTCAGACATATCTGGTATTGTCATTATTTGGATCTTCATATATTTAGCATTACAACAACTAAACCTTGAAAGTGAACAAAAGGAGATATTGCAAGGCCAAGTTTTCAAAGGTTTACAGCAAATGAGAGGATATTAAAGGGATTTCAGAATGACTGATATGAACTGTGGTTTTAATGGAACACGTCAATCAGCAATCATTTTTCGACTTGATCAAGCTTTACCTTCTATCAAAACGATAGGTATCTGTTTCCAGAACTTTCGCAACAACATGCATCACCAAGCCACGTGACATGATGTTGTTTTGCCAATGAAACAAGCTGTTAATCCTTATCTTTAGCGATCTCTTAGCGGGAAAGAGTTACCCAGAATCTCTAAAAACATTGGTGTTTTGTAAAGATTATTCACCGGAGGAAATTCTACATTTGAATCAGGAACGACAATACAATCTGCTTCCCTTTTAACAAAATACAAAGAGAGCATTAAAATTTGTAGGTCGAGCCTCTGGTGGCTGTTGTAAATAGTGTCCATTGTTTGTTTGGTGGGGAGTTTCGTCTAAAATAGATGTGAATGTTGTATTTTGAGTAGCCTCTCTCCCTGGTAGAGACCTACTTTTGATACCTTTTTTATGTTAGGTGGTGAGGGTGGGGTGCCGGGGGGTCGTGTCTTATAAAAATGTGTGAAAGCATGGTGACAGTGATAAATATTAGCATTGCCTTTTGTCATTTGTGCATGTCAAACCGAGTTCCCTGCATCCATCCCTCTGGAAATATCAGGCATCTAATCGAGCGTACGTCATGCCAAATACACTTTCTTCAATTCGTCATATATATATAGTCAAAGCAGGACTTCTATCACCCCTGTGTCCAAATTAAATGTCGGGAATGGACTTTCGACAGTCTTTTAAGTGCACTTTACACAATTCTCCACTTTCCCGTGTATTTGTTTATGCGGACACTATAAATGCTCAACAAAATGATGCGCTGAGGAAGAGGGGTGCAAATAAACTCGCAGGAAGCAAGCACAGGAGTTGATGTTCAAACTCATTGCTGGAGTCACCGGTGGCGTACACAGGCGCACCTGTTCTGTTAAAAAAACCCAGCTACATCCACTTGATTGTCCATTATGCATCATAATTAAATGCATTATAGCTTTGATTGATTATATTTGTTTTCGTCTAAGAAGTCTAAAATACAAGTACATACCAGAAACGTTTTTTTAAATAAATCTTTAAAAAAACTTATAATGATAAGTACAGTCAGTGGCATTTCCAGGGATGTATATCATTAATGCATTTTTTATGAATATTAATCATGTGAAAATTATATTCATGTTGAATATTATCATAAATATAATATGGCGATTACAAAAAATGCAGAATAAGGTATTAGTGAAAATGTAGTTGCATTCCTGTTTTGTAAACACAATATACGTAAACATGTCCTTCTAAAGGGGCGGGGGCATATTGAATCATTTATACTTGCGGGGTTTATTATCATATACAAAATATATCATCATTCAGTAGTCATACTATAGCGTTACTAACTTACGTTAGTCTGAATTGGGTATGGGAGGTGAGGGAGGGGGTGGGTGGGTGGGGGCTAGAAGGGATTGTAATGATAGTAAAGAGCTCATGATATTTGGATCACTACTTCCCAATGGCACTCTGTTGGGAAAACTGCGTGCGTAATTGTGAAATGTGAAAGCGCCTTGCACCGTCTTTCATGTAGGTGAATCCACAATAGTATAATACTCTCTTTCTCTCTCTCCCTTTTTTTTTTTATCTTTCCCTCTTTCTGTTTCTCTCTCACACCGTTTTCGCCTTTTCTCTCTCCTTTTTCACGTTTGCTCTCTCCCTTTCTCTATTTCTTCTTTCCTCTCCCTCCCCTTTTATTCCTCCCTTTATCTCTCTCTCTCTCTCTCTCCCTATCTCTATCATTTTCTCCCCTTCTCCCATTTTCTATGTCTTCCTCTATCCTTTTCCCTTTCTCCCCCTTTCCATTTCTCTCTTTCTTTTTTTGTCTCATTTTCTCTTTCTCTCTCTCCCTTCATCCTCTCTCTCTCCCTTACCCTATTTATTCCTTCCTATTTTCCTTTTTCTCTCCTTCCCTTTTTCACTTTCTTTCTCCTCCTTTCTCTATATCTTCCTTCCCTTCTCTCTTTTTCTTCTCTCTCTCTCTCTCTTTCTCTCTCCATCCCCTCTCTCTTTCTTTCTCTGTCTTTCTGTCTCTTTCCCCTCTATCTTTACCCCTCTCCTTCCCCTCTCTCGTCTGTCTCGCTTGTTTGTTTTTGTGGTTTCTCTTTCCCTCGTCCTTCCGTTGTCAACGAATAATATACATTTAGAAATGAGTTAATGTCTTAATACTCAAAGGAAAACAAGTGGGAAAGTTTTGACTGTTAAACGTTTAATGTTGGCTCAACTAATCCTTCGAAGTGTTCTGTTGTTGTGTGAGTGACCCAAATATTATATTTGGAGCCTTCAACGAAAAGAGACTATAAGAAATACCTTAAGGATGGGTTTGGAATTGGCGTGTTTTCCCTCATGCAGAAGACACAATGTTGCAGTGCTCTCGGTTGGGGGTTGCCTTGTTATAAAATCATCCTGAAAAAGCAATCGGATGGCTTATGCTGTTCGGGTCTGATTCTACAATCGATGGGTGCGCAATTATCTCTGTATTTGGATACATCTTATTCCTTCTCATTTGTTGCATTCGGTGGAAGGGGGGGATGGTGGGGACGTGTACTTACGAGTTGTATATATACAGAGAGAGAAAGTAAGTACAGAAAAAGAGAAAATGGGTAGAAAGAGGCATAGGAAAATACTTTATAAATATGACATTTGCGTGCTACATCAAATTATGACATCACAATGACCCAAATCAATGGTGCATGGAAGATAATTGATATATCGACGCAGTTGTCATGCTGTGTACATGCATGAACAAGTGATCAGATTTACTAAACAGCGGCAGCGGGGGGCTTAATTTATATGTTGATTGCCCAGTGCCATAGAACATTGTAGGTTGTTTCTGGATGTGCCACTTCAAATGTGTATACCACAATATTTCTTATATGTGCAGAGGCTCATCACATAGCCTCATCACACAGCAGATTCATGAAAATGCAATCCGAAACAAAAACTAAACAAATGCAAACGAAACAGGATGAAACAACACAAAACAAAACAAATCAAAACAAGTTTGGTGTTGATGACAGTGTCGGACGACAGTGCAATCGATTCTTTTCTCCAGGCTCCAGCCATTTTTGTATTCATTGATTTCATCTCTCAACACTTCAATTTCTTCTTTGTAAATAGCATAGAAGCAAAAAAAAATCCATAGTCTTAGCTTATACAAACTGAATAAAATTATGATAAATCTTTTTATTATTTGATAAACAAACACAATTACAAAATGTATGTATAACTCTCACAATGTAGGCATAATTATGTGACTAAAATATAACACAATTTTCATGATCTGCAAAATAATATTTCCGTACAACACAGTTATTTCATGACCAAAACAACAAGAAGCCTTGCTTTGTTTTCAGAATAAAACTGAATACTCTTTAAAATTTTGATTTTCACATTTCTTAACATATAGTTGAACAGAATTGTACTTATGAGTTTTACCTTTATTAAGGGCAATGTTTCGATTCATGTCGGTTAAACTCATGCACGTGGGAAACAAGTCTAGGAATGTGGAGGGAAATGTCATTATTTCTCCATTGGATGTATTATAAAATATTTATTATTATATCTGAGCTAATTAAAAGTCCATCAAATTGCCAGCCTTTCTTTGCGCTTAGTTATACAGCACATTTAATCTTTTGCAGATTCTTGGAGTAAACATTCGAATATTTCAAGCACTACTATTCTATGTGCTGAATAAAACGTCGCCTTTGTCTGGGTGTGTGTGTGCGTGCGTGTGCGTGTGGGTGTGTGTGTGTGTGTGTGTGTGTGTGTGTGTGTGTAGGGGTGTGTTCTTTACCTGTAAGGAGGTTTACCTATTTTTAATCATATCTAACCAAAGTAAAAGACAGAATATTCATTTGTAAAAGTACTTACCTAGAGACATGAAGCTGGTTGTATATATTCAATTGTAAAAATGGTTTATCAGGCATCCTTTTTTTCTGTTTTAATCTTTTCGGAAAATAATTCGCAATCAAATTGTCGACCCACTCATATGACGCTGCTCATGTTTCTTTAGTAGGTTACCTTGAGAAGAACCTAAATATTTTGAATAAAGTTCGTTTTCACGCCCGATACAGCTCAAGTTTGCTTTAAAATCAAGTCGAAAGCAATTTGCTAACCCCATCGAAGCTTTTAAGGATTACGAGCGTTGTATTACCGCTTACCATTATGAGTATTGAAGGGCTTAAGCTTCCTCTGGGGATGTGCTTTAATGAAACCTATCAGTCGACATGCTTTCGAGGAACATTGGTCATTTCTGTATGGCCTCAAATTAATTGCCCATAAAACACAATCGTTGCAAAAAAACATTGTCACCCGGGCGAATTTCGATTTTAAATTTATATCGGATGTGAAGGACCTATAGATTACTAGCTCTAGACTAATGGCTCCAGCCTAGAGTAAGAGAACCTAATGAAATAAGACAAATTATATTTTGACGTTGTCTCGAAATGGTTCTGTTCTAGAGGATGATCTGATTTCACACTAGCTGATAAAGCTGAAGAAAGAAGGTGAAGAAGAAGAAGAAGAAGGAGAAGGAGAAAAAGGATGAGGAGGAGGAGGAGGAGGAGGAGGAGAAGAAGGTGAAGAAGAAGAATAGGAAGAAGGTCGAGGAGGAGTAGGAGAAGAAGAAGATGAAAAAGAAAACAGGAAAGAAGAAGAAGAAAAAGAACAAAGAATAATGAGGAAGGGGAAGAAGAAGTAACTAGCACCGAAAACGGGTCTTCAACTAGTCCACTGCCTGGGGTGTTTCCGTGTCGCGCGCCCGATCAGCTGAGAAATAAAACGAAGAAAGTCCTTTCATTCTTTACCCTCATTTTTTTTTTTTTCTTCGTGCGATTAGTGGAGACTTTGTGGGACGTACGGGAGGGAAAAAAAAAAAAATCAAAATTGAAGAAAAAAAAAATATGTAAAAGGGGACAAAATCTGGAGTAGTCACCATCATGCTTATGAAGCTTGCTCTATAAACGTGTCTTATAACATTCAAAGTTCAAGCCTCGGGTAATCATCAATGGAGTAGCTAATGAGTGATCGGGGCACGTGCTTTCTCCCAAACGAATGGTGAAGGAGGGGGGATGAGAGGGGGATGGAAACATTGAAAGATTGGTTCAACCCCCTCCTACACCCCTTCTCCACTCAATGGTCTTGTTCTCTTGCATTCCTTTCGCATAAAAGACCTGTGACCCCCGCCGATACCAGTGCCCCCTCACTGGTGGTGCAAGGTAAACATGTCAGAGAGGTTAACATTTCAGAGGAAAACATTTCAGAGGTAAAAATGTCAGAGGTCATAATGTGAAGGGTTTAAATGCCAGGGGTAAAAATGTCAGAGGAAAATACGCCAGAAGTAAAAACTTCAAAGGTAAAAAATACGCACTCAGAAATTAATTAGGTCTAATTGTTCTATAAAATGAAGTAACTAAAAATTGCATAGGGATTAAATATTGATGTAGTATCAGAGAATGTTACTTATATTATTATATATATATATATATATATATATATATATATATATATATATATATATATAAAGATAAGGAGGGTGATATGAATGTGAATATATATCGCCATCCTTATCTGTTGATGTTTCTAATGAATAATTGAATATTGATGTAGTATCAGAGAATGTTACTTGTATATATACATATATAAAGATAAGGAGGGTGATATAAATATGTTTATATATATTTTAGTGTAAACAAATGGTTTCATACAATAATCAAATTGCTATGTGCTTATTATTTTTGGTAACGTCACATGTGATAAACCATCTGAGTCAGGCCTCAGCGTCCGCGAATTCGGACGTATTTATGTAAGTCGTATATTAAGCATGACATCTAACGTCTTTAAATGCAAAGTGCGAGAATACACCCCAGCTTTACAATCCCTAATTATGCGGAGAAAGGGTATATTCTCTCTATAATCCTTTCTTCTCCTCTTTCACCTTCTTTTCTGCTTTTATTTTTTATATTTTTGACGCAACCAAGAGAGAGAGAGAGAGAGAGAGGGGGGGGGCTTTCGATCCGCCATTGAATCTTGTAGCCATTTCTCGCCATTATAATGAGTTCTTTTGAAAAGCAAACTTTGCAGAAGAAATTTGAGATTTCCCTCAAATCTAAGAATGAGAACTCTCTGATTATTTTTCATTTTACCAGAACTCACCCATCTCTTAATAACATAAATTCCCACCCTCATCTTTTCACATAGATTTTTAGGCAGGCTCAACCCGGTTTACACCCCCTCCCCCTAGGTGTCATGGGCACCACAGAAGGGAATCTTCTTTTCAAGAGCATCAATCATCATCCCAATATCCAACTATTTTCCGATCACACCTATTATAAACAAATAACCTCACCAACATCCACAAATTATACGGCCAATCATTTTATATTCTTTTGACGGGACTTTTGATGTAAGTCGTCAAACCTCTGGTCATGGACGTTGCTTAAAGAGAAGGTTGAGTTCTGGGAAGAGGTGAAAAATAATTTGTGAGCGTTATCATCGTTATTATGCAAGTGTGGAAGAACATAGATAAAAAATGCTCCCTGAAAAGCATGGCTCTTCAAATGCCTTAATATTCTAAATATGGCATGTAACAGCATAAAAATCGGGACGGATTTTTATGCCACATGTTCGTGTAGTCCCATATACATCTTTCTTTGTACAGTGCTTGTAACTTTACCCAGACTGGGCCAAATTTCTTATCATTTTGATGATTCCATAACCTTGCAGTACACACCAATACTTATATGCTAGATGATCAACCTTTTCTGATCGATTCCACACCGTTTCTATCACAATGCAATCGCATGACCAGAACTCAACTTTATCTTTAAGCGTTGCCATTGATTGGATTGCTGAAGATCACCGATGACAGGCGAATGGTTTATCGTTTCTTTATCGTTTATCGTTCGTTGCCCGTAACCTAACGTCCTGTTGATCATTATATTACACTTGATTATCATTACAAGGCTAGGCACGTTTCTGGTACGTACTAATATTCAGATACCCTGGTCACATAATCTCTGCCTCTTCCATTCAAGTGGTCTGTCTACCGAACAGATCGGAGTCTTCCGAAGGGTTCAGGGGTGAGAGAATCCATGAATTATTTCCGATCATTCCTTGTTTTACGTTTGATATGAAGGGTATCAACTTGCAATTTATACTATATTTTCGGGGCTTGAATAGCTCAAACTTCCACTTCGCATCGGTAGGATAAGGGGTAGGGGTAGGCCCTAACTTCTTAAGGTCAGGGTCTTTTGAGTGATTTGGGAATGGATGTACTGTCGGGTAGTCTTTCCATGGTATGGGGAACCAATTTGGGATGGATGCCTTTAATTAGTAAGAAACTTCTACTCCTCGTAAACTGTTCTGTCTGTGGTTTAGCTTGCGTGGACGAAATGGATGCAGCATGGGGTAACATCGGAGCCAGAAACCACACTTGCCGTATGACTTTCAACAGCCGTCGCGATGCTCCTTCCCCGACGGTTAAGAAATACGAGCGTCAACTTGGTAATCCGATTAGGCCCAGGGAAATGGATAATGAGCAAATTATTGCCGGGAAGATAAAGGAGGGTTCAGAGATGAAGTGTTGGCGTTAAGTATCTTGTCATCCCGCATCAGGTCATATCGCCATCAAACCAGTCCACCAATAATTGGCAAAAGAATTGGCAAAAACATTATATTTCGATCAAATGTAAGGATTGTTTAATAAGAAATTGGTTTTCGACTTACGAGGAGCGCCTCATCTCCACGCTGTACCCCTTTTCGTCAGAGCGTCTAGCCATAGGTTTTAATCAAGGAATCTTGTGATCTTCAAGACCTTAGACTATCTTCTGAACAATGTTTAAGAGACATGGGGGTGGAAAATATGTAATATATATTTTTTAAACGGAGCTTCCAAGAACGATTCCCCAAACTTTTTTGTGACTTTTCATAATACTCATTTTCTTGCCGCTGGCATCAGTCTCGATAACCAGCACAAGATGAAATCGCCTAGTCATGGATTCACATGCTGCATGGGAAATTACTCCAATCATTCAGTGAAATGGAAAAATAACAGTTATGACGTTTTTACGGCCGGATCTTTTTGTAATACCGTAAGCTAGATATGTTATTGTTGTGATGATACAACGAATATTGGATTCGTGATTCGATGAAATCATATAAATACATACACTGGACCCCTTTTTTCTTCCTCACTAACCGAATGTATACTGCATTCAATATTGAGCTTATTAAATGTACAGCTCCACATTTTCGTATGAAAAAGAAAGCGGTTAAATGAGGCATGGATCAATCTTAAACTTCTTGGAAAATCCGACTAGTCACCAAGCAAAAGAAATAATTTTTACTTTGAAAATAAAACTGGGAAAAATATGAGAAAAGGGTCGTAATTATATACGTATATATATATATATTTTTTTTTGGTGGGGGGGGGGAGGGGTGATTTATTTTCTGTTTTCCTGGTCAACTTGTTGTCCAATAAGTAGATAGGCCGTATGTCACAATCCAAAAGCATGTTATTAAATATATATCCAGCTACATTGCATCTTTCTTTCACGAAATGGTTGACTATTGTCTTCTTCCATGAAAAAAACGAAAGGGGCATCGTGAATTCTACATGAAAGGGGCATCGTGAATTCTTCATTCATCGTCTGTAACTACGTGTGCGAACTAGGATTAACTTTTCTCCGTTACTAAAAGGTGTCTGTCCATGACTGAAATATAATGATTCACAGTTTTTGTGCTTCACGAAGTTGAATGGCCGTAAAAAAGCAAACGCGTCCACAAATTCCCTTCCAACCTAGTTCCAATGCCTGATGGCATTTTGTCAAGAACCACCGAAAGACTTAGTATTCAAATCAAGAACAAGGCTTAAGTGACGTTTGCACATTTATATAGCCTGGGGAGTATTGTATGACATGGTGCCAATAAGATAAATACCTTTCTGCTTCCTGGATATTTGTCATTTTGACATCTAACACTTTCCCTTGTTTTAAAGAAAAACCTTACATAATCTATTTTCCTATATTGAACATCGATTTCTTATCATTTATTTATTCCCCTTTTCTGTGTATAAACTTATGTTTCCATTGCTGTATTTATGATGCGCCAATATAGAATAGCGAAACGCTCTAAATTAATGTAATGCGATCATCTCACTTAATTGTCACTTAAGTTCCTAATTTCATTCGTTAATGATACGTAAAATTGTTTTCCCTTTAATATTGGTAAGTCTTAATTGCGATAATTGCGAAACATAATATCTTTTCATCAAACTTACATTTTGTAATTTTTTTAGAACGATAATGATAACTTTAAATTGTGCTGTCCTTCATGCTGCCTATGTAGTAGAGTCAAAGTGTGTAGACCCCGCTGATATTTTTCGGGGACAAAGGTTTTTAAGTGTTTTTGAGTTGTTTGGAGGTCAATGATTAAAATTAGCTTGGGTAGTCCCCTCCTAACCCCCGGCAACTCTTGTAGGGGTCAAAATTATGTCAAAATGGGGTCAATAGGGGGTCAATTTTTTAAATGCCCTGATTATGTTAAAAGACATGTCAAATTGTTTGTCTCGTCATACTGAACAAAAAGTGTACATGATCATATACCCTGACCTCCCGTTAAGAAGTTATGGCCGGAAAAGTCAAAAGGTCAACGAACTTTCATTTGAGGGCAAAATACACTAAAAGTGTTAGGATCGATCAATTTTCATGTTTTTGTGTCTATTTATATGTATTTTGATTTAGAAATTTGAATGAGACAATTTCTACTTAAGAAGACCGTATTCAAAAGATATAAGGGGTCAAAATAAGGTCATTTGGGGTCAAATGAGCTCCTTTGGGATCAAAATACACTAACAGACTTAGGAGTTATTTGTGTCAAATTATGTGTAAATTGATGAATAATAGTGAATGAATTTTTTTTTTTTTAATTTAGAAAACCATATTCAATTGATGTAAGGAGTCATTATAAGGCCAAAATGGGGTCATTTGGGGTCAAAAATGTTTAATTGACCTAAATTGTGCTGTAATGCACTCTCACACTGAATGAGAAAGAGCAGTTTCATTCTAGGGTTAAAATACGATAGGAGTGACAACAAAGCCATGTTCATTTTTTTTAAGTGTCACAATGCAGTTTACATGTAATTTAACTGGTGGCCACAATGTCAAATTAGCTTGATTGTTTTTATCTGCCCATCAGTTACATACACAACCCTGCGCTCTCTTACTAGGTATGGTAAATGTCTTAATTTGTTGCAACATACCTTTAAGGACGGATAGATGTGACAAATCAGAGGTTCTACGCATAGTCGGAATCTTCAGAGACAGAGTCTTGATCATTATCGATATCCGAATCGGAGTCAGACTGTGGAGATTGGTCATCTGCTGGTATTAGGTTGGTCAAACGTGTAGGCAATGCAGGCTTGGTGTATCGAAGTGGGATGCAGTTGCCATCTTTCATGTGCCATCCATGGTGGAGAGGTGATGGAGGAGCATCTGGACTCCTGAAGTTCAGGAAGATGTATGCCTGATAGTTGGCTCGTCTGACCTTCATCTGATGTGAGTCGCAATCAGGTGGCATTCTCTGTGTTGCTTTTTCTTCATACTCTCCCACTTCTTTGCTCTTGCCTCTGCTAAACTTGTACTAGTTTTGTCTTTGTAGATGAACTTAATTGTGAATTGCTCCATGTCGATTTGGGTGTCTTCTGATACAGGCAGCTGTTTCCCAAGTCCTTGGAGCAAACTCCTTCCTTCCTCTGACTTCATTGCCGATTCAAAGATGGATGGTTTGCCATGGCCATAGAAGCCAGAGACAGCGTCTGCACCAGTATGAACATGAAAGGGGACAATGACATCTGCCACTTCAGGACTGCAAAGCTTCTTACAGTCATAGACGAAGCCCTTCCTCTTGATGCCTAATGGTCCTTCAATCTGATGGGCTGCGTATGCTGCTAGAACCATAACATCTGTGTCTTCTGCATCGATAACAACAGTGTCTTCCACACCTGACTGTCTTAGTTGGTAATACACATAGAGAAGGATGGTGTCCGCTTCTGTGTGTTGGCATGTGAATTGCTCTAATTCTGTGCCCTTCTGCAGATCTGAGCAACGATCTCTCACTGAGTATATATAAGTCGTCTCTGGGTGTTCTAATGACATGATCTTGAACTCTGCATTCAGAAACTGTTGGAGCCGAACTTTGTTGCCTGGATTTTTGAACATATCATTGAACAGCCTGGATGTTGGCAGTGGATCATCTCTTCTCATAAATACATTTCGGCTACCTCCTACATAAGTAACGCCTGTACGCCTCTGATGTTCACTATCCTTGATACTCTCATCTAGGTCATAGGGATCATTCACAAAGAAAATTGTGGTCGCCTTTCTGTGACGACCTGCAACTATGTTGTAAATCTTGTTTGCATAATCGCCCCACGTATAATCTGTACCATCCTGCTTCTATGGATAGAGATGACCATGAACAAGGGTTCAAAGATGAAAGCAGGATGGAAACATATCTTGAAGAACGAAAAGATGTTACTTGCACACACAAAAACCACAAATGCTTGCAACAA
The DNA here is from genome assembly GCA_037976565.1 of Mesocentrotus franciscanus. Classification (NCBI taxonomy): domain Eukaryota; kingdom Metazoa; phylum Echinodermata; class Echinoidea; order Camarodonta; family Strongylocentrotidae; genus Mesocentrotus; species Mesocentrotus franciscanus. Next base: position 15,126,592 of record CP137675.1, on the reverse strand, counting down.
AGTGAGAAACTCCTTGCATGTACTGGCAAACCTCAAAGACTCTTCCAAGGATCACAGAGAAAATTGCAAGAAGAGACTGCAGAGAGATGAGAAAGGGGTTCAAGATCTGGACAAATGCCTGGGTGAGTTTGACTGTGACCCGTTTGATGAGACCAAGCCAACATTGAGGTCTCTGCAGTCTGGTATGATGGCATCCGATCAGCTGGTCGTTGACTTTGAGAATGCGCACAAAGATGGTGAAGTGCTTGTTCAATCATTTTTCAAAGAGAGGATGTTTTCCGATGAGAAGAACTTTGATGACACGATGCACAGGAATTCACGCTGCAGTTTCACCAAGCCACCAATTGTTAAAGGAACATCTCGGGTTACAAAGACTGATGCAATGGAGAACAAGGCCATGACAGAGGTAATCTCTCTTGCTCAGAAATGTGAGGACACATTTCGACTGAGCGATGTAATGCAATATCGTGTTACAGATGAATGTCTACCTATCTTTAACGTGAACGGAACACTGAGAAAGGTGATGAAATCAAAGTTGGTTGACAAGCTCAATCTTGAGGAGATAAACTCGCTTAACAACTACATTGCACTCGTCGACATGGGATTCATTTGGAGACTTAGTACTCCATCAGCAGAGGATAGAGAGAAGCAGGATGGTACAGATTACACGTGGGGCGATTATGCAAACAAGATTTACAACATAGTTGCAGGTCGTCACAGAAAGGCGACCACAATTTTCTTTGTGAATGATCCCTATGACCTAGATGAGAGTATCAAGGATAGTGAACATCAGAGGCGTACAGGCGTTACTTATGTAGGAGGTAGCCGAAATGTATTTATGAGAAGAGATGATCCACTGCCAACATCCAGGCTGTTCAATGATATGTTCAAAAATCCAGGCAACAAAGTTCGGCTCCAACAGTTTCTGAATGCAGAGTTCAAGATCATGTCATTAGAACACCCAGAGACGACTTATATATACTCAGTGAGAGATCGTTGCTCAGATCTGCAGAAGGGCACAGAATTAGAGCAATTCACATGCCAACACACAGAAGCGGACACCATCCTTCTCTATGTGTATTACCAACTAAGACAGTCAGGTGTGGAAGACACTGTTGTTATCGATGCAGAAGACACAGATGTTATGGTTCTAGCAGCATACGCAGCCCATCAGATTGAAGGACCATTAGGCATCAAGAGGAAGGGCTTCGTCTATGACTGTAAGAAGCTTTGCAGTCCTGAAGTGGCAGATGTCATTGTCCCCTTTCATGTTCATACTGGTGCAGACGCTGTCTCTGGCTTCTATGGCCATGGCAAACCATCCATCTTTGAATCGGCAATGAAGTCAGAGGAAGGAAGGAGTTTGCTCCAAGGACTTGGGAAACAGCTGCCTGTATCAGAAGACACCCAAATCGACATGGAGCAATTCACAATTAAGTTCATCTACAAAGACAAAACTAGTACAAGTTTAGCAGAGGCAAGAGCAAAGAAGTGGGAGAGTATGAAGAAAAAGCAACACAGAGAATGCCACCTGATTGCGACTCACATCAGATGAAGGTCAGACGAGCCAACTATCAGGCATACATCTTCCTGAACTTCAGGAGTCCAGATGCTCCTCCATCACCTCTCCACCATGGATGGCACATGAAAGATGGCAACTGCATCCCACTTCGATACACCAAGCCTGCATTGCCTACACGTTTGACCAACCTAATACCAGCAGATGACCAATCTCCACAGTCTGACTCCGATTCGGATATCGATAATGATCAAGACTCTGTCTCTGAAGATTCCGACTATGCGTAGAACCTCTGATTTGTCACATCTATCCGTCCTTAAAGGTATGTTGCAACAAATTAAGACATTTACCATACCTAGTAAGAGAGCGCAGGGTTGTGTATGTAACTGATGGGCAGATAAAAACAATCAAGCTAATTTGACATTGTGGCCACCAGTTAAATTACATGTAAACTGCATTGTGACACTTAAAAAAATGAACATGGCTTTGTTGTCACTCCTATCGTATTTTAACCCTAGAATGAAACTGCTCTTTCTCATTCAGTGTGAGAGTGCATTACAGCACAATTTAGGTCAATTAAACATTTTTGACCCCAAATGACCCCATTTTGGCCTTATAATGACTCCTTACATCAATTGAATATGGTTTTCTAAATTAAAAAAAAATAAAAAATTTCATTCACTATTATTCATCAATTTACACATAATTTGACACAAATAACTCCTAAGTCTGTTAGTGTATTTTGATCCCAAAGGAGCTCATTTGACCCCAGATGACCTTATTTTGACCCCTTATATCTTTTGAATACGGTCTTCTTAAGTAGAAATTGTCTCATTCAAATTTCTAAATAAAAATACATATAAATAGACACAAAAAACATGAAAATTGATAGATCCTAACACTTTTAGTGTATTTTGCCCTCAAATGAAAGTTCGTTGACCTTTTGACTTTTCCGGCCATAACTTCTTAACGGGAGGTCAGGGTATATGATCATGTACACTTTTTGTTCAGTATGACGAGACAAACAATTTGACATGTCTTTTAACATAATCAGGGCATTAAAAAAATTGACCCCCTATTGACCCCATTTTAACATAATTTTGACCCCTACAAGAGTTGCCGGGGGTTAGGAGGGGACTACCCAAGCTAATTTTAATCATTGACCTCCAAACAACTCAAAAACACTTAAAAACCTTTGTCCCCGAAAAATATCAGCGGGGTCTACACACTTTGACTCTACTAATGTGAATTTCATGATATAAAGGACAATTTCAACTCAGTCAACATAATACATATATTAGTGTATGTTAGTGTACAATATATTGGTTCCACTGTATACTTGGAAAATCAATGATGCATGGAATATAATCATAATAAAAAGTATGGTCCAAAATAGTACATGAAATATGGTAATGTATTTTGATTTACAAAATGTTTCAAAGTCCCTCTAAAGTGTTGGAAACCCCAAATTCGCCAAAAATTTGATGGCAAAATTTCACTTAAATTGTATCATAATATGAAAGAGGATGTCATTTAAGAAACACTTCTGCAAAGATTTCCCCGTAAAAAAAATGTGTTTGAAGACAAATGTTGATAAAAGAATACATAATTTGGGTTTTCTGTTGTACGCAGAAAACCTAAATTTTGTATTCTTTCATCAATATTCGACTTTAAACACATTTGTTTTGAAAAATCCTTGCAGAAATGTGTCTTAAATGACATCCTTTTTCACATTATGATACAATTTAAGTAAAATTTTGCCATCAAATTTTTGGGGCTTCCAACACTTTAGAGGGGCTTTGAGATAGTACATGAATTCATCTTTTTGATTTGCTCCATCCCTCAGTAGCAATGGCATAGAATGTATCACCATGCTTGGAATAATTTAGTTGTTTTCTCACATTTACATGTATAATAGCTACTAAAAACAAAACAAAACTTAAAGATAGAAATGGGTTTTGGGCATGCAATAGGAGTGTGAAAGGAACTGCCAGGAAGCAATTAGGAAAATATGATTATGTGCAGTACAGTCATGAGCACTGGCGTATATACTGTGAGGTTTTCACATCATCACGTTGAGAAGAATTGGACTCTATCTCGATGAAAAGTACGTGGACTGCACACAGGGATAGGTATATGTGGGATTACAGTCACATGTGGCATGGCTGTTTGGTCCATTCCTTCCACACTCACAGTATAAGGACAAGTAAAGCTCACAAATTATTTTGTTTCACTTTTATCAGCACTCAAACCTCTCTTTAAGCTCCAGAATAAGCAGCTGCTTGAGGCCATGTTAGATCCTAGAAAATCAAAAATAATGATGCCTGGTGATATAAAGATCGAAAATATAGAGAAGTGAAGAGAAAAATAAAGAAAAGGCACAAGATCGAGATAAAGAAAGAGAGAGATATATATACAGAGAGAGAGAGAGAGAGAGGGGGGGGGGTGGTGATTTTTTCAAGGAAATAGTTGTACAATACAGTGACAGTGTATCGATGTCAAAATTTGTTTTGTCTTAATCATTTTCCGAAGGCTTAACATTCGAGCAATATTTTCCAATCCTATTGCACGATTTTTCAGTGCCGCGCAGTAGTGCGTGTAGAGGTTAGAGCGCTTAATTCTGCGTGTACATGGGCCTATTCTTGCGCAGCACTATGCGTAAATGGGTATAGATAGAGGTGAGTGCGCTTGCTATATCTATACTTATGTGTGCGCACTAAATTGAGACTACTTATTAAAACTTGAGATTTATTTGTCAGCCATATAGCAGAAGCGGATCTAGAGGGGTTGGGGGTTGCAACCCCAAAATCAGGGACCATTTTTTAAATCTTATCTTTCATTTTCACACACAGATTTTCAAAAATTTTCCCTACTGTGGGAGGGGACACCCCTCCCACACTCCCTCGCTCGCTCCGCTGCTGGACTCGGTCGCTACGCTCCTCGCATACCACCCCAACCCCCTTTATAAAAAGCTGGATCCGCCCCTGTATACTGTCACGAAACAATCTTGAATTAATTCTTTTTACATCAAATAACAAGGATTTAGGAGTTTCGTTGTATAAAACAAATGATGCATGTTTTCATTCGTTCATTATACGATCTAGCTATCCGCCCTCGTTGATGCTGTGTGTATCTATCGCACTCAGCCTAACGGATACACACAGCCTCAACCCGAGTGCGGATAGATCGTATGAAGGGGTGACCAAAGTTCGCGGACATTTTAGAACATATCACAAAATGTGATATTCGATCTATGATTTCTCATATTCTACACAAATTTGTTTATTTCAATTATTACCAAACGAACGGCAAAGTATTTTTACTACAAATTGGGTCAACTAGAAAATTTATCGTCGAAGGATTTCGGAGATATCGCGATCTAAAAATTCGATGTCCGATCGTGCGTGCGCGCTGCATCTAAAAAGTCTTAAAAACAACGAGACCTAAGTTCACGCACGGGGGTTTACAGCTGATTTATACAAAAATGCGATACATCAAAAATAAGGTAATTTCATAATTTGCAAGGCAAGATATCATACAATCAGTTGGTACCACTCTTTACTTACAATTTTGAGGATATCTGCTCTCAAAATGAAGATTTTCAAACCCTTCTCGGTAAGTTGATAATTTGTCGGAACGGATGCAAATGACTGCAAAATTTGCCGATCTTTTGTCAATATTTTCACAATTTCGCACCCAATTCCAAAGAAAATTTCGTTTCTGGGTAATTTTATGATCCTCTTTCCATTGGTGATATCAGATTTTTGAAATCTTACCGATTTTTTGAGAAAGCGAACTTTGGTCACGCGCGAACTTTGGTCACACCATCATGTAATGAACTCATGCGCATGCATCATTTGTATAATGATAGTCTCTAGTAAGCACTTCCAAAGGATTTTGGATATTATTATCCCGGCTTTAGGAAATTCGCTAAGCAGCTCTAAGCTTCATGATTATGCAACAGTCAGTGGCGGATCCAGGTAAAAACACCCTTTTTTTGAAAAAAAAAGAAGTTGGGCCCCCTCCCCTGGCGCCCAAGGGGGGGTGGCGGTGGAAAAAAAATAACCTTTTTTTTCGGGTGCCAAATTTTTTTTTTTGCTCACTACCCTCCCCACTGAGCGAAAAATCGACCGGCACGATTTTCAAATTTTCGCACGAAGTGGGCCCCTTTTTAGGCCCCCTCCCTTGCCGCCGGCTGTTTAAACATGTTACCTTCTCAACATCATACGCCTTTTCACTCCTACTATTTAAAAATGTTTCTGTAACCTCTTCTCCTTCTTAATATTACCCCCTGACTTCTTCATTTTCTTTACACCCCCTTCTTCTAATTCTTATTTATCCCCTTCCTTTTCACATCATCCTTCCTCCTCTTCCCCTCCTTCTCTTATCATCCCACTCCTCTCCACCATTTACACCCTTCTGTTCCCCATCTTTCCAATTACATTCGGTATTTGGGCGTGACCTCGTAAGTAACTCTTGACAGCGTCACATTGCGCCCCTAGCATCCATTCCCATTCCTAAACAGCAATGAAACAACATATCCGGAATTCTCGATCATTACACCGATTACCAAACGATGTTTTTCGATAAAACAAAGATAAATACCAAAGGGGTTTCCAGAATCTATTCCGATACCCGCTCGTACCCTTCTCCGCGATTAAAATTCCGTAGAGATTCCTGTTTTACGACGTTCTGATTTGGCGGGCGTCGGATATTCGGTATGCTGAGTTTACATACTTGCCAAAGAAAACGCTTCCCCCAAAAAAGTGAGATAATGCATGGCCTCACGACTATTACGATTTTAGATTGGAATAAACAGCTCGAGGAGAGATCAACAACACACATTCAAGTAGACGTGATGCAGTTCACTGCCTTTCACGGGAGGCAACGTGTTGAAGATGTAGGTTGATAATCAGGGCTAGATGCTATCAAAACGCTGCTGACAATTAGCAAAATGAAATCCGGAGATTAAAGATTTTTGGTTAATAACAAATCACATCCATTCACGATCACAACATGATATTTATGGTACAGTAAACAATTTTCAGGTGAGCTTTTAACTGACAGTACACGTTCAAAATAATAGGAATGACATTGATTTCTTTACATTCTAGGTAGACCTATCTGCAAGCAGCCATGCGTTTTGTTGCTTTAAAATAAGCATGACTAAAATAATACTAATACCGGATGGGCAATATCCAATTTCGTTAGATTCCTTCAAGCATTTTACTGGCTAATGGTTCTTTTCAACTTCTCCTGACTACATTTTCAAAATTTGAACGCAACGTACCTACTACCTTTTTGCTCAACAAGTCATCATCCAGTCTTGTTGAGATGGATGGTCGATGAGAGTGACCAGATGGATTCGCGTTAATTGGCGCTCATTATACAGCATAAACTTGTCGCCTCGGCAGAAACATCTTCAGGGGAGTCATGAGCAGAGGCAACGTATGAGTCCTTCCATTGAGATTTGGGGGAGGGGGGGGGGGTGGTCTTCCTCGGAAAATAAATGCGAATATGCTTATTAGGGAGAGGGTGTTGAAGGTGGTCCAGACGTCTTACTTTCTCGCCCTTTCCCCCATCTCCATTCCCCTCTCTTTTCTCGCTTTTCTCGTGCCCCGGTGCCCCACTGTAGCTACCACACTGTCCATGAAGGTGGGGTCGCTCTTTTGAGTGATTTACCTTCATGTGCCTTTCTTTAAATTTAAAACCATGTTGCAACTATGTTATGTGCTTCCCACAACAACTGAGTTAACATGATTGTCGACCGAGCGTTAGGATCTTTTCCTCACATCCCGGTCAACTATAATACACTCCAAGTCGGCGAACGAAGTTTTGGACATGAGAACCGTTTTACTCTCTTTATCATGACGGATCATACGATGTACCGTAAGCTTTATTTGTATATGTAATTACAAATATATTCGAGTGACAGAAAGTGCAGCTCTGAACAAAAACATACAAAACAAGTACAAAATCTTATAAAAGTGTCTTGACAAACATTGCTTGATAATTTTCAGAACTTTACAAGGGATTCATATAAAATAAGATATTTTCTGGAATTATCAGAATTATCAGAAAACGTGATCAAATACAAGGTAATACAGTATTTGTAAAGATGAGGTACATGGTCTTTTAGCCTATTTTCAAAAAGTAAAAAACGTTTTTAGGGGGTTTGATTCGAAACATAGCGATACAGTGTAGAATAAATGATTAAAATTTCCTAACTTCGTTTAGCATTATAGATAGATCAAATTTGTTATGTCTCATTAAGTTTCAATAAAAATCATTAAATGGTCCCTTATGACTGTCATAATTAGTTTTAACAAAGAATTATTCGATATAAGGATAGCTAACTCTATTAGATGTTGTACCGATTGATGCATACGATGGAATTTAATGAATGATAGAATGAAATGTTGTTTGTAACAAGTGCTTTTGGATGCATCAAACGATAGAAAAATCTCACATATTGTGAGATACGTTTGAATTGTAACATAATACTCTGAAAATAAATATAAGAGACAGAACAAATTTATATGATTTCATGTCAGTGAGTACCTAGAGAGTTATTATTTTAATAAAAACTAAACAATCCCTAATGACAGTCATTAGTTCTTACTTTGGCGAATTATCCTTAAATATTTTCATTCTTTGCGATGACATTGTATGGTTCTTCATTTCATATTTCTCAATTGAAGTAAACAAAAAAGAAGGTAATTCATAATTGGAAGTATGAAGAAATGAAATAAACTTAGTATGTGCGTGGGTAGATGAGTGGGTGGGGTTTGGTGGGTGCGTGTATGCCGTAAAGTGTACACACGTAACAAGCCAAACTTGATAACCAACATTTTATGGGCGCAGGTAAGAAAGGACACTTGTATCTATCACTTATAAGAATGACAATAAAGAAAAATTCAGTCAAATTGCCTGTCGAAAATGTGTACTTCCGAAAAAGCACCAAGTTAAATCCCGAAATCACAGTAATAATTTATAGTACATGTAGTATAGATACACATATTCTTCACGACTAAAAAAATGACTGATAGTTTGTAGAGACTAGCTATTGACGATTGTGCAGTATGTGCAGAAAATGTATTGCTTTCAACATTTTTTCCATATTTTTTCCCCTTTTGCCCCCCTCTCTCTCTCTCTCTCTCTCTTTCGTTTCTTTTTTCTCCTCTACTGCAGATTTCTTTATGAATAATTCTTGGTAGTGTGTTATCAGCTACACTTTGTTTTATATGTCAACATTTATTATTATATATTGTGTACGCGTTCAAAAATTGTTATTTTTTCTATAGGTTGTATCGCTGCAATGTAATTTGATTTGTATGTCGTAGAAGAAAATGAATTCAATTCAATTCAATTCCTGAGCGTGTTGAATATGGCCTGTTAACCTTGAGTAATTCACAAGTCATCCAACGAAGACAATCCCGAGTAACAGTCGTAAAATTACTGAATGTTATTCTCGTCAAGTCATGTTGGCAGAAGTCGGCTCGTAGAGCCTGGATGATAAGTGCATTCTTTTGTCATTGGCAAATCCCTGAATTAGTTTCAGGGTAGAATAATGTTCAATTCATTTCAGGATATATCCCTTTATAATCTTCGATGTCACAAGAAGACAGAGATTGATTCCAGTTTACCGTACCTCAACAAAACACTTTTCATTACTGATTCCATTCCATTGTGCCTTTCCGATTGACATCTTGATAGGGGGTACCCATGCTCGTCGAAGTTTTCTTTCAAAAACCGATCAGTGGTATGAGCCACGTTAAACTTTTTGTAATCGATAAGACGACCTTGCTATGTTATTCATGTACACATGAAGGAACAATAGCATTCCCTCTGTCTAAGACCCCGTTCTCATTCACTTCGTTGGAGCGGTCTAACTAAGACCCGTTCCTCAGGAGCGGTTCTTAGGTGAGTGAGAACGGTCAAAGTGGTCCAGGAAGTGGACTTCTGGACTGCTCCAGAAGACCACCTCGGGAGGTGGTCTTGAGGAACGGGTCTTATTAAGAGCGGTTTGGAGCGCTCTAACGTGCGAGTGAGAACGGAAGCGTACTTTGAACGGAAGTGGTCTAGTGACGTTGCACGCGAAACATGTAGTACGGTACATACGCTTAGTATTCCGCGCGCGAAAAATTTACCCGCTGACCTGAGCTGCCATAGCAACAAGACCACTTTGACTCGTGGAGCGGTTTGAGCCATAAAAAACTGCTCGGAGTGTGAACCCTCGCAAACCGTTCCTCAAGACCCGTTCCTCTGGAGCGGTCTAACTAAGACCACTTTCAAAGTGAGTGAGAACTGTTTCGGGTCGCGTTGTAACACATTGCTATGCATCTGGAATAGTGCATTCACCCGAAGTGGAAAACAAGGAAACCCTCCCGAGCAGGGTTGTTCGAACTACATTTTGAAATGAAAACACGGGTTGATATTGATTGCGAAGTACCGATACTATTTGTTTTTCTTCAGATGGACTATGCGAATTTAGCAAAACATAACAACAACAACAACAACTACAATTACGTCCTTTTTTAATTATTGTAAAGAAAAGCCAGTCTGAAGCTCGTGCAGATAAGCTGCATCCCGGAAAATAGAGAGATAGAAACAAACTCACGGATTATCTGCATTTTTGTGGCTTGGACGAGGGGAAAATGCTGTATTTTCTATTTTACAGAAGCTATTAAAAGAAACATCTAGTTTTGCGAGACGAAGGATCATTCTCCTACATACCACTATCGTTATAGATTGTAGAAAATAGTGAGGTGAGCTAAATATATCCTTGTTTCTTTTATATCTTTGAATTTCCCGCATTGTAACGGAATGATAATGCATTTTACTGAACAAGTTAATCGGGACGGTTTCAATTACTAAAACGGCATCTTTTGGCAATCGGACAACTGGCAGCTAGCTTCAGCATGTTTACTTCACGTCTGAAGAAGATGTCTGAACCATCTAAACTATCAAACAGGTAAACAATTTTAGGATGTGTCTCCTAGAGCTCATTTCTGATAATGCATCTGATTGATTGATTGATTGATTTATCACAAAATCAACATCGTATTGTGTTTGTTCCTAAAGAATACGAAGGGCGTTGAAAATTTGAGAGTTGTTGATAATGTAATAATGTCAATTCTTTATTGGCTATTGTCCTCTCATTTTCATTTATTCATTTTATCACGAAAAAGGTCACTTCAGCTTCTATGGCTGTGCTTTTGAGCTTACTTTCCATAATGTACACATCATTGCGTTACACTGTTGTTTTCTTCATAATATGGACGTATGAATTCACAGAGGAAATAAGATGCCGCAAAAACCATAAAGACGTCAGCAAGAATTCCTGTGCCACGACTAGAAATGGATGTTAAAATATTTCACTTTTGACATCATTTGCTGACTTTATATTGGTCCAGTTTAAAGCATAGCGTTTGACTCTCTGATTATTATTATTTTTTCCAATTAGGATTAGTTATGATTTAGAATGTGTTCCTGATCTGTATTTAATTATATTTGTACATTGACTAACAGCATTAAATGTAGACGGAAATTTAACCTTAACAGCAAATTGATCTGGTAACAAATGCAGAAAAAGTAAGCAGACTGGTGAAAGTTTGAACAAAACCGGACAGAAAATAACGAAGTTGTTATTTTTAAAAGTTGTAATCATTATACTATACGAATGGGAATTTCAAACTGGTTGAATCGGTAATGATATTGTGACGTAGTGCTGGACAGCTTTCCCATTTCTTCCAACACACAGAATGGTTAAATTGTCAATTTCTCAAAATATGTGACCCAGCTGGGTTTGTGTCTTTTTCGAGGACCCATATCCACAATTTATATTTCTAGTAGTGCCCCAATCGATAAAGCGCTAAGCCTTTGGAGAAAAACAGAAATTTATGATGTTTTGTGTACACGAAAAACGGGAGGGTTGTCCGTGACTACGTCACAATCCAATGGCCAAATTGCCAATTTGAGATTCGCATAGATTTGGTGATCTCATATTTCAAACATTCATAACTGTCTTATTATTATTCCGATTTTTTCAAGCTTTTACCATTTTGTTTCTCTTATGATTCTGCTTTCATATAAACGAACCTATTACAAATGTTGCAGTGCCCTTTAAGACTCTTAACGTCATTGGCAATGCCGGCATTGACATCATGCTCTTTATACATTGCTTCTAGTTTAGAAGTAATCAATTAATCAGAGAGAGACAACAGCAGTTCTTAGATTTTCCACGATTTAAAAGAGAGATTACAATCTGCAAATCATATCACGGTTTTGAACGAATCTCTGCATGTTTATCACGCTCTTTAGATAATGATGATGGTATTTACGATCGAATTCTCCTTAAAGATAATATGTCCCTTTTGCAGCCAACATCAAATTCTGTAGAATTTTGCAGGAATTATGAATATGTCATGTATGTCCTATCTGTGAAATTTAAACGTTAGCAGTGTCCTAATATTCAAATTATGCAAGGAAACCCGTTTACTTGCTAGACTTCACTGTCAGACACTATTGAGTGACTGACTGGCTTTTTTCTTCTTTGGTAATAACATACATAAAATGAGCTGTAAAGGGTACATGAGCATTTGTCTACATCAATAACCCACTTCTTGTAATGGCCAAAATTAAACTGATTGAATCTTTGCGCAGCACAAAACGTACGACCATTCGGTACAATGGTCTGAAATCAGACTATTACTTACTGGCTCTATAGCACTTAAGTCGATTCGACAACTAATAGTCATTATTTTCCCACTTAAAGACATTTTCAAGCCCCCCCTTTTAGGGAAGTTCTAATTTAGTATTATCTTTCAAATGCCGTTGGAATTTAACCTTTTCATTTTTTGGCCTGCAAATGGGACATAGTACCTTTAAATAATTAAGATGGGGATGTTGCTTTACCGTACATTGCATGATTCCCTCTTGGGGGATCAAGAAGTGTTCTGAAGACGGCGGTTTTTCTTCCAAGATATAAAAGGAAAGTCGAAATGAACAGCGGATTAGAGCACACTCCTCTCACTTGACCGCACGTAGGAGGATTTCTTTTACTGTCCGGCCTCAGGCTATCATGTTTATTATTAGTTGACTTTTTAACTTGTCAATATACCTCATTCTTAGGATGGTAACCTTTAAAAGATTTTTATTGCGCCTATTATAGGTAGAACTAAATAGTTCCTTTCTATAGCATATAGATAGACGTAGGTTAAACGTACATTTCTTCATGCTTGTTTGTTTCTTTTTTTGTGGATGATAACGCAAATGCTATCATGTCTTGTTATGTTTTTCTGATTAAAAAAAAAGATGTTAAGATGGTATCTGAAACTAAACTGTGCATGCGTCTGTGTCCTGCTTGGTAATCGTTTGCTTTTCTACAAAATGTTCATGTCTTCATTCTTGTTTATATCTTTATATCATGGACGGTCACGTTTAAAAGGAAATCAGGTCTAAATCTTTCTGTTCTGTTTTACTTCCCAATGTACTTTTTAAAATTGTACTGTGCATATCTATTTAAGTCCGATAATTGTTACAAAGGATAGTTTATTTCTCTTGAAATGACTGTAATTGTTTTCTGTAACACAAAATTCTTTTAAAAGGGAAGACTTTTTTCTTTTACAAATCACACTTGGCATTTACAAAATCATACCCATTACTTCCTAATCGTTTACCTTTTTTGGTCATTATTCCGGTTTAAATTTCTTGCTTACAAAGAGAAAACGTTGCTATCTTACATGGGATGTACTAATACGATACCATGGCCAGTTCATGATTAAAGGGCAATCCAACCCTTCTAATAAGTTCATTTGAATGAAAGCATAAAAATCAGAGAAACTTAATGGCGAAAGTTTGAAATTAATCGGACCAATATTAAGAAAGTAATGAGTGTTTAAAATATAAGATCACTACAGCTGTGCGAATCTCAAATCGGCAATTTTTTCAGTGGATTGTGACGTAGTGACGGATTACTCTCCCGTTTGTCGCGTACAAAAATAACACTTATTTCTGTTTTTCTTCCAAGTGCCTTCACCGTCGGGGCACTACTCAAAATATATAATGGAGAGTACATTGTTACAGGACCTCTAAAAAGAACAGACCATCCCGAGTCATACATTTATGAAAAATTGAAATTTTAGTCCTTTTGTGTATTGGAGCAAATGGGAAAGTTGTACGCCACTACATCACATAGACATTATCAATTCAGCCAATTTGAAGAGCCCATACCTATAGTAATTGCAACTTTAAAAAATTCGTAACTTTCAAATTTTTTGTCCGATTCCATTCAAACTTTCATCAGTATGCTTTTCTGATTTTTCTGCTTTATTCTAGACAAGTTTGCTATCAAGGTTGGATTTCCCTTCACTGTGGTAGCTGAGCAACCAAAGTCTTATAATGTTTTACATACGGTTTACTGTCACTACCTTGATTTGATTTGATTTAATATATTTCTATCTTTCCATAAACATGATTTATATCGGCTCAATAATTAACATCAAATAATGTAATATATTCGTATACCACATAAAAAGTAAAAGATTGCGAAAAATAGTTGATTATTATTGACCTAAATGTATACATTTTAACGGGGTATGGTCTTGATTTTAAATGTATTGATTCACCGTTAATGTCCTGAGCCTTATATTTCCAAGATGAAAATGATATTTTGACAAAAACTTTCACCCTTTTGCAGACGCTTTGAATTATCATTAGTTACAACTCTATATTCAAACCATCAAATAAACCACTGCTGTTTAAAAAATATATATAACTAATCCATGGGTGGGTAATTATTGCAGAAATACGACTTTTGAGTAGAGATCATTTTGTTCATTTCCCTTCAGTAATTTTGTAATTGCAAATTTATTACTGCTCTCATGAATATAGATTGATTCTTTTATTGATCCATATTCAAAACATAGAATGATAAGAGTATACTTATTTTTTTCTAGTGGCTATATCATACAAGTAAAAACAAAAATCAATCGGTCAATCTGCAAATAATCATCAATATTATTGCTATGCACATATCAGTCTGCCAGCGATTTATCTTTCGACTGTGAAATTATTGCTGGGGCTCAGCTATTCAGCTAGTAATC
>CP137675.1:14494000-14511467 GCA_037976565.1 Mesocentrotus franciscanus | reverse complement strand
TCCAAAATGAGGTGCCTAACTCTCAAAGCGCCTCAAACTTTGGCCGACATTTTTATTCTTAGCTGAAAACATATTCGAATAGAGGAGATTTCCAGCTTTCTGTGGTATAGGTCACCTGCCGGGAAGATGTCTGGACCTTACTGTTTAACTTTAAATAGGCTCTGTATTCTGAAAATGTTCGGTCATTCCGCACAATAGCTTCAAATCCTGAGTACGCAATCCAAAAAAGATGCCTAACTCAAGGCGCCTCAAACTTTGGCCGACATTTTTTATTCTTAGCTGAAAACATATTCGAATAGAGGAGATTTCCAGCTTTCTGGTGGTATAGGTCACCTGCCGGGGGAAGATGTCTGGACCTTACTGTTTAACTTTTAAATAGGCTCTGTATTCTGAAAATGTACGGTCATTTCCGCACAATAGCTTCAAATCCCGAGTAAGCAATCCAAAAGATGCCGTCTCAAGGCGCCTCAAACTTTGGCCGACATTTTTATTCTTAGCTGAAAACATATTCGAATAGAGGAGATTTCCAGCTTTCGTGGTATAGGTCACCTGCCGGGGGAAGATGTCTGGACCTTACTGTTTAACTTTTAAATAGGCTCTGTATTCTGAAAATGTACGGTCATTTCGCACAATAGCTTCAAATCCCGAGTACGCAATCCAAAAAAAGATGCCTAACTCTCAAGGCGCCTCAAACTTTGGCCGACATTTTTATTCTTAGCTGAAAACATATTCGAATAGAAGAGATTTCCAGCTTTCGGGTGGTATAGGTCACCTGCCGGGGGAAGATGTCTGACCTTACTGTTTAACTTTTAAATAGGCTCTGTATTCTGAAAATGTTCGGTCATTCCGCACAATAGCTTCAAATCCCTTCCAAGCAATCCAAAAAAAGATGCCTAACTCTCAAGGCGTCTCAAACTTTGGCCGACATTTTTTATTCTTAGCTGAAAACATATTCGAATAGAGGAGATTTCCAGCTTTTGGGTGGTATAGGTCACCTGCCGGGGGAAGATGTCTGGACCTTACTGTTTAACTTTTAAATAGGCTCTGTATTCTGAAAATGTACGGTCATTTCGCACAATAGCTTCAAATCCCTTCCAAGCAATCCAAAATGAGGTGCCTAACTCTCAAGGCGCCTCAAACTTTGGCCGACATTTTTATTCTTAGCTGAAAACATATTCGAATAGAGGAGATTTCCAGCTTTTGGGTGGTATAGGTCACCTGCTGGGGAAGATGTCTGACCTTACTGTTTAACTTTTAAATAGGCTCTGTATTCTGAAAATGTTCGGTCATTCCGCACAATAGCTTCAAATCCCGTCCAAGCAATCCAAAATGAGGTGCCTTACTCAAGGCGCCTCAAACTTTGGCCGACATTTTTTATTCTTAGCTGAAAACATATTCGAATAGAGGAGATTTCCAGCTTTCTGGTGGTATAGGTCACCTGCCGGGGGAAGATGTCTGACCTTACTGTTTAACTTTTAAATAGGCTCTGTATTCTGAAAATGTTCGGTCATTCTGCACAATAGCTTCAAATCCCGTCCAAGCAATCCAAAATGAGGTGCCTAACTCTCAAGGCGCCTCAAACTTTGGCCGACATTTTTTATTCTTAGCTGAAAACATATTCGAATAGAGGAGATTTTCAGCTTTCTGGTGGTATAGGTCACCTGCCGGGGGAAGATGTCTGGACCTTACTGTTTAACTTTTAAATCTGCTCTGTATTCTGAAAATGTTCGGTCATTCCGCACAATAGCTTGAAATCCCGTCCAAGCAATCCAAAATGAGGTGCCTAACTCTCAAGCCGCCTCAAACTTTGGCCGACATTTTTTATTCTTAGCTGACAACATATTCGAATAGAGAAGATTTTCAGCTTTCTGGTGGTATACGTCACCTGCCGGGGAAGATGTCTGGACCTTACTGTTTAACTTTTAAATAGGCTCTGTATTCTGAAAATGTTCGGTCATTCCGCACAATAGCTTCAAATCCTGTCCAAGCAATCCAAAATGAGGTGCCTAACTCTCAAGGCGCCTCAAACTTTGGCCGACATTTTTTATTCTTAGCTGAAAACATATTCGAATAGAGGAGATTTTCAGCTTTCTGGTGGTATAGGTCACCTGCCGGGGGAAGATGTCTGGACCTTACTGTTTAACTTTTAAATAGGCTCTGTATTCTGAAAATGTTCGGTCATTCCGCACAATAGCTTCAAATCCCTTCCAAGCAATCCAAAAAGATGCCTACTCTCAAGGCGTCTCAAACTTTGGCCGACATTTTTTATTCTTAGCTGAAAACATATTCGAATAGAGGAGATTTCAGCTTTCTGGTGGTATAGGTCACCTGCCGGGGGAAGATGTCTGGACCTTACTGTTTAACTTTTAAATAGGCTCTGTATTCTGAAAATCTACGGTCATTTCGCACAATAGCTTCAAATCCCGAGTACGCAATCCAAAAAAGATGCCTAACTCTCAAAGCGTCTCAAACTTTGGCCGACATTTTTTTTTCTTAGCTGAAAACATATTCGAATAGAGGAGATTTTCAGCTTTCTGGTGGTATAGGTCACCTGCCGGGGGAAGATGTCTGGACCTTACTGTTTAACTTTTAAATCGGGTCTGTATTCTCAAAATGCTCGGTTATTCCGGACAATAGCTTGAAATCCCGAGTACGCAATCCAAAAAAAGATGCCTGTCTCAAGTCGCCTCAAACTTTGGCCGACATTTTTTATTCTTAGCTGAAAACATATTCGAATAGAGGGATTTCCAGCTTTCGGGTGGTATAGGTCACCTGCCGGGGGAAGATGTCTGGACCTTACTGTTTAACTTTTAAATAGGCTCTGTATTCTGAAAATGTTCGGTCATTCCGCACAATAGCTTCAAATCCCTTCCAAGCAATCCAAAATGAGATGCCTAACTCTCAAGGCGCCTCAAACTTTGGCCGACATTTTTTATTCTTAGCTGAAAACATATTCGAATAGAGGAGATTTCCAGCTTTTGGGTGGTATAGGTCACCTGCCGGGGGAAGATGTCTGGACCTTACTGTTTAACTTTTAAATAGGCTCTGTATTCTGAAAATGTTCGGTCATTCCGCACAATAGCTTCAAATCCCTTCCAAGCAATCCAAAATGAGATGCCTAACTCTCAAGGCGCCTCAAACTTTGGCCGACATTTTTTATTCTTAGCTGAAAACATATTCGAATAGAGGAGATTTTCAGCTTTCTGGTGGTATAGGTCACCTGCCGGGGGAAGATGTCTGGACCTTACTGTTTAACTTTTAAATAGGCTCTGTATTCTGAAAATGTTCGGTCATTCCGCACAATAGCTTCAAATCCTTCCAAGCAATCCAAAAAAAGATGCCGTACTCTCAAGGCGCCTCAAACTTTGGCCGACATTTTTTATTCTTAGCTGAAAACATATTCGAATAGAGGAGATTTTCAGCTTTCTGGTGGTATAGGTCACCTGCCGGGGGAAGATGTCTGGACCTTACTGTTTAACTTTTAAATCGGCTCTGTATTCTCAAAATGCTCGGTCATTCCGCACAATAGCTTCAAATCCCGAGTACGCAATCCAAAAAAAGATGCCGTACTCAAGTCGCCTCAAACTTTGGCCGACATTTTTATTCTTAGCTGAAAACATATTCGAATAGAGAGATTTCCAGCTTTCGGGTGGTATAGGTCACCTGCCGGGGAAGATGTCTGACCTTACTGTTTAACTTTTAAATAGGCTCTGTATTCTGAAAATGTTCGGTCATTCCGCACAATAGCTTCAAATCCCGAGTACAATCCAAAAAAGATGCTAACTCTCAAGGCGCCTCAAACTTTGGCCGACATTTTTATTCTTAGCTGAAAACATATTCGAATAGAGGAGATTTCCAGCTTTGGGTGGTATAGGTCACCTGCCGGGGGAAGATGTCTGGACCTTACTGTTTAACTTTTAAATAGGCTCTGTATTCTGAAAATGTTCGGTCATTCCGCACAATAGCTTCAAATCCCTTCCAAGCAATCCAAAATGAGATGCCTAACTCAAGGCGCCTCAAACTTTGGCCGACATTTTTATTCTTAGCTGAAAACATATTCGAATAGAGGAGATTTCCAGCTTTGGGTGGTATAGGTCACCTGCCGGGGAAGATGTCTGGACCTTACTGTTTAACTTTTAAATAGGCTCTGTATTCTGAAAATTCGGTCATTTCGCACAATAGCTTCAAACCTTCCAAGCAATCAAAATGAGGTGCCTAACTCTCAAGGCGCCTCAAACTTTGGCCGACATTTTTTATTCTTAGCTGAAAACATATTCGAATAGAGGAGATTTCCAGCTTTTTGGTGGTATAAGTCACCTGCCGGGGGAAGATGTCTGGACCTTACTGTTTAACTTTTAAATAGGCTCTGTATTCTGAAAATGTCGGTCATTTCACAATAGCTTCAAATCCGTCCAAGCAATCCAAAATGAGGTGCCTAACTCTCAAGGCGCCTCAAACTTTGGCCGACATTTTTTATTCTTAGCTGAAAACATATTCGAATAGAGGAGATTTCCAGCTTTCGGTGGTATAGGTCACCTGCCGGGGAAGATGTCTGGACCTTACTGTTTAACTTTTAAATAGGCTCTGTATTCTGAAAATGTCGGTCATTCCGCACAATAGCTTCAAATCCCGTCCAAGCAATCCAAAATGAGGTGCCTAACTCTCAAGGCGCCTCAAACTTTGGCCGACATTTTTATTCTTAGCTGAAAACATATTCGAATAGAGGAGATTTTCAGCTTTCTGGTGGTATAGGTCACCTGCCGGGGGAAGATGTCTGGACCTTACTGTTTAACTTTTAAATAGGCTCTGTATTCTGAAAATGTTCGGTCATTCGCACAATAGCTTCAAATCCCTTCCAAGCAATCCAAAAGATGCCTAACTCTCAAGCCTCAAACTTTGGCCGACATTTTTATTCTTAGCTGAAAACATATTCGAATAGAGGAGATTTCCAGCTTTCTGGTGGTATAGGTCACCTGCCGGGGGAAGATGTCTGGACCTTACTGTTTAACTTTTAAATAGGCTCTGTA
Organism: Mesocentrotus franciscanus; assembly: GCA_037976565.1. Lineage (NCBI taxonomy): Eukaryota > Metazoa > Echinodermata > Echinoidea > Camarodonta > Strongylocentrotidae > Mesocentrotus > Mesocentrotus franciscanus. The sequence continues at coordinate 14,506,440 of CP137675.1, read as the reverse complement.
TTCTGAAAATGTACGGTCATTTCGCACAATAGCTTCAAATCCCGAGTACGCAATCCAAAAAAGATGCCTAACTCTCAAAGCGCCTCAAACTTTGGCCGACATTTTTATTCTTAGCTGAAAACATATTCGAATAGAGGAGATTTCCAGCTTTCTGGTGGTATAGGTCACCTGCCGGGGGAAGATGTCTGGACCTTACTGTTTAACTTTTAAATAGGCTCTGTATTCTGAAAATGTACGGTCATTCGCACAATAGCTTCAAATCCCGAGTACGCAATCCAAAAAAGATGCTAACTCTCAAGGCGCCTCAAACTTTGGCCGACATTTTTTATTCTTAGCTGAAAACATATTCGAATAGAGGAGATTTCCAGCTTTCGGGTGGTATAGGTCACCTGCCGGGGGAAGATGTCTGGACCTTACTGTTTAACTTTTAAATAGGCTCTGTATTCTGAAAATGTCGGTCATTCCGCACAATAGCTTCAAATCCCTTCCAAGCAATCCAAAATGAGATGCCTAACTCTCAAGGCGCCTCAAACTTTGGCCGACATTTTTATTCTTAGCTGAAAACATATTCGAATAGAGAGATTTCCAGCTTTGGGTGGTATAGGTCACCTGCCGGGGAAGATGTCTGGACCTTACTGTTTAACTTTTAAATAGGCTCTGTATTCTGAAAATGTACGGTCATTCGCACAATAGCTTCAAATCCCTTCCAAGCAATCCAAAATGAGGTGCCTAACTCTCAAGCGCCTCAAACTTTGGCCGACATTTTTATTCTTAGCTGAAAACATATTCGAATAGAGAGATTTCCAGCTTTTGGGTGGTATAGGTCACCTGCCGGGGGAAGATGTCTGGACCTTACTGTTTAACTTTTAAATAGGCTCTGTATTCTGAAAATGTTCGGTCATTCCGCACAATAGCTTCAAATCCTTCCAAGCAATCCAAATGAGGTGCCTAACTCTCAAGCCGCCTCAAACTTTGGCCGACATTTTTATTCTTAGCTGAAAACATATTCGAATAGAGGAGATTTCAGCTTTCTGGTGGTATAGGTCACCTGCCGGGGGAAGATGTCTGGACCTTACTGTTTAACTTTTAAATAGGCTCTGTATTCTGAAAATGTTCGGTCATTCCGCACAATAGCTTCAAATCCCGTCCAAGCAATCCAAAATGAGGTGCCTAACTCTCAAGCCGCCTCAAACTTTGGCCGACATTTTTTATTCTTAGCTGAAAACATATTCGAATAGAGGAGATTTCCAGCTTTCTGGTGGTATAGGTCACCTGCCGGGGGAAGATGTCTGGACCTTACTGTTTAACTTTTAAATAGGCTCTGTATTCTGAAAATGTTCGGTCATTCGCACAATAGCTTGAAATCCCGTCCAAGCAATCCAAAATGAGGTGCCTAACTCTCAAGCCGCCTCAAACTTTGGCCGACATTTTTATTCTTAGCTGAAAACATATTCGAATAGAGAGATTTCCAGCTTTCTGGTGGTATAGGTCACCTGCCGGGGGAAGATGTCTGGACCTTACTGTTTAACTTTTAAATAGGCTCTGTATTCTGAAAATGTTCGGTCATTCCGCACAATAGCTTCAAATCCCGTCCAAGCAATCCAAAATGAGGTGCGTAACTCTCAAGCCGCCTCAAACTTTGGCCGACATTTTTAATTCTTAGCTGAAAACATATTCGAATAGAGGAGATTTCCAGCTTTCGGGTGGTATAGGTCACCTGCCGGGGGAAGATGTCTGGACCTTACTGTTTAACTTTTAAATAGGCTCTGTATTCTGAAAATGTTCGGTCATTCCGCACAATAGCTTCAAATCCCTTCCAAGCAATCCAAAATGAGGTGCCTAACTCTCAAGGCGCCTCAAACTTTGGCCGACATTTTTATTCTTAGCTGAAAACATATTCGAATAGAGGAGATTTCCAGCTTTTGGGTGGTATAGGTCACCTGCCGGGGGAAGATGTCTGGACCTTACTGTTTAACTTTTAAATAGGCTCTGTATTCTGAAAATGTACGGTCATTCCGCACAATAGCTTCAAATCCCTTCCAAGCAATCCAAAATGAGGTGCCTAACTCTCAAGGCGCCTCAAACTTTGGCCGACATTTTTTATTCTTAGCTGAAAACATATTCGAATAGAGGAGATTTCCAGCTTTTGGTGGTATAGGTCACCTGCCGGGGGAAGATGTCTGGACCTTACTGTTTAACTTTTAAATAGGCTCTGTATTCTGAAAATGTTCGGTCATTCCGCACAATAGCTTGAAATCCCGTCCAAGCAATCCAAAATGAGGTGCCTAACTCTCAAGCCGCCTCAAACTTTGGCCGACATTTTTATTCTTAGCTGAAAACATATTCGAATAGAGGAGATTTCTAGCTTTTGGGTGGTATAGGTCACCTGCCGGGGGAAGATGTCTGGACCTTACTGTTTAACTTTTAAATCTGCTCTGTATTCTGAAAATGTTCGGTCATTCCGCACAATAGCTTGAAATCCCGTCCAAGCAATCCAAAATGAGGTGCCTAACTCTCAAGCCGCCTCAAACTTTGGCCGACATTTTTAATTCTTAGCTGAAAACATATTCGAATAGAGGAGATTTCCAGCTTTCTGGTGGTATAGGTCACCTGCCGGGGGAAGATGTCTGGACCTTACTGTTTAACTTTTAAATAGGCTCTGTATTCTGAAAATGTTCGGTCATTCCGCACAATAGCTTGAAATCCCGTCCAAGCAATCCAAAATGAGGTGCCTAACTCTCAAGCCGCCTCGAACTTTGGCCGACATTTTTTATTCTTAGCTGATAACATATTCGAATAGAGAAGATTTCCAGCTTTCTGGTGGTATAGGTCACCTGCCGGGGGAAGATGTCTGGACCTTACTGTTTAACTTTTAAATCCGCTCTGTATTCTGAAAATGTTCGGTCATTCCGCACAATAGCTTGAAATCCCGTCCAAGCAATCCAAAATGAGGTGCCTAACTCTCAAGCCGCCTCAAACTTTGGCCGACATTTTTTATTCTTAGCTGAAAACATATTCGAATAGAGGAGATTTTCAGCTTTCTGGTGGTATAGGTCACCTGCCGGGGAAGATGTCTGGACCTTACTGTTTAACTTTTAAATCCGCTCTGTATTCTGAAAATGTTCGGTCATTCCGCACAATAGCTTCAAATCCCTTCCAAGCAATCCAAAAAAAGATGCCTAACTCTCAAGGCGCCTCAAACTTTGGCCGACATTTTTTATTCTTAGCTGAAAACATATTCGAATAGAGAAGATTTTCAGCTTTCTGGTGGTATAGGTCACCTGCCGGGGGAAGATGTCTGGACCTTACTGTTTAACTTTTAAATCCGCTCTGTATATTGAAAATGTTCGGTCATTCCGCACAATAGCTTGAAATCCCGTCCAAGCAATCCAAAATGAGGTGCCTAACTCTCAAGCCGCCTCAAACTTTGGCCGACATTTTTTATTCTTAGCTGATAACAGATTCAAATAGAGGAGATTTCCAGCTTTCTGGTGGTTAAGGTCGCCATACAAAAAACCTTTTTAACAACTGCTTCATACTCTGGTAATGTCACACATGATAGAACCGAAATGAATAGCAGAAATGTTGCAGGGAAAGTTAGAGGGATTTGAGGAAGCAATTCAGTTTAGGATCATTGCCCATGAAAATATACGTTGATAAGTTAGGAAAACTTGACGAGTCTGTTTATGAGGCTGGTAATAGGGACGCTTCTAGTTGTAATCTACATGTATTACAAAAGATCTCTAGCGAAAGTAGGACTTGCACTAGGGAGGACAGGGACGAACTTGAGAGTCTTATGAAACTAAAATCTCGATTCATTGAAGAGTATCCTGGAATTGTTCCGGGATTAATTCAGAAAATTTCAGCCAAACCTTTTATGTCATCTGCTTTACTGAGGGGGCATTAGAACGTTTCACAAGCGATCGGGGGAGGAGGTTTTATTTTGGGATGCAACGGGTAGCTGTGTCAGGTCAACATTAAATAACAAACGCCTACTGTATTATGAGCTGTGTATTGGTCCAAAGGGAGGCAAGGGGCGTACGTTGCCTCTAGCATGGATGATAAGTGAGGATCACTCAGAACCCGCTATATTAGATTGGATGAATGTATTTAGAGCCGCAGAAAAGAAGATTTATGGACACTCTAATCTATGTGTACCAAAAATGATTTGTAGTGATAGGGCCTGGGTATTTCTTATGGGAACAGTGAAAATATTCAACTATGACAATTTATCTAAATTTATGGAAAGGGCATGGAGAATAGTAAACCGTTTTGGCACAATTCAAGATTTTCAACATCTTACTATTCCACACGCATGTGCCAGCCACTTCATGAAAAATGTAAGGAATCTATGTAAAACAATTAATTGTCGAGGAAAATTTGTCACTTACGCCATAAGTTTGTTACTGAATGCAATATATTGGGAGGAATTTGTTTTCATTTTCAATAGCTTGGTTATTGTCTTATTATCCAAATACAAAAACGATTTGTTCATGACTCATGCCAAACAACTACATGAAGCAATAGATCATTTGGGTACAAGTAACTATGATTACAGACAAGGGGTAGGGGACACTAGCCCAGCTGAAAATAACAATGAGGCAGAAGAACAGAGCGTTCAATTTGTTTCAACAGAAGCGGAATATCTTAGTGCTATACCATCGTCCTTCAAGGTTTTTTTCAAAGATCAAGTGGAAAGGTTAAGAGGTCTAGTTGCAAACGCAGAATCACAAGATATACACGTTCTCTGTCCTAATCCAGATTCCAATGAGGTATTGCTTGATAAAATAGTTAAAGACTATCTCCCAACATGCATTCTTTGGTCTAATATATTAGTAGGCGATCTCTCTAGGTACAAATACAACGACAAAAAGTCATATGGAGAATTTAAGGCAGAAATTTCAAATATTCCTAAAACAACCGGACACGCAGAACAGAGGATGGGAGTTATGAAAAATATACAGCTAGGTAAGAAAAAGATAAATCGGGTGGATGAATTTATTTCAATATTAGCACATGACTTAAAAGGAATTGAGCGGAGTTATGTCGATCATTCTACTAGGATTACTGGTAGGAAACGACAGGGTAAGGATAGGGTAAACCCTTCTAGAGCAAATTATAAAGATGAATTTCCTTCGCCTAATGTACAAGAATCCGATCATACATCGGTCCCCCGATCGGCGTCTACCCTTGGTTCTATGCCAAAACATAACCCGGAAAAGTCTGTTAGGAAACGTTCTTCAGTTACTATAAAGGAAGAATGGAATAAAAAATCAAGGAGACAAATGACTGGCGTTTTTCAGAGAGCGCCAAAAAGGAATCCAAGGGGTTATTTGAGAATGTAAGTGGGATGAAAAATATACATAACAGGTGTTGGTTCAATGCGGTAGTTCAATCAATCATTAGAATACCGAACTTACAATCGTTCATAGAAAACTTTGATAATATACCTATAACTGACTTTCATAGGGATTTAGCTTTTAAAGAGATGTTCAAACTATTGAAACGAATGTCAAGAAGTGATGGGTCGACAATCCCAAACTCTGTTATCAATAATGCATTTAGAGCAGCAACCAATGCTTGTAAATTTCAGGAAGGGGGCAGCAAGACGCACACGAGTTCATAGTTAGCTTAATTATTCCATTTTTCCACGCCTGTAATCTAAAAGAATTATGCAATGCTGGTATGCATGTGCAGAGGACGTGCAAAACATGTGAGAATACCAGTCTTTCCATAGAAAATCAAACCTTTGTCTCCGTCACTATTCCAGATATTACAGATCATAATGAAGTGGTAAACATTCAGGACCTTGCCAATGAGCAGATTAAACATACTGAGGATATACTTTCAAAATGTAATAAATGCTCTCACGAAACGGCTCATCTTACTCGTGAGCTAATTAACTCACCGGAGTTGCTAATCCTACAAATTCAGAGAACAAATGGCAATAGAACTGAGGGTGGGCTCGTGGTCAAAGTTAATACTAGAGTTCGTGTTGACGAAAATATCTCACTTAGTGTAGGGAAAAGCGTATCCAGCTACAATCTTACTGCAGTTATAAGACACCACGGGGATTTCGCAAACTTGGGGCATTACACAGCAAAAGTAAATTGTCAAAATCGTTATTTCGTTATTGATGACGAGGCCGTCGGTTTGAATGACCGGAATAGAAATAGTGAGGAAATTTCGGATAGAGCTGCTTATATAGCTATCTATCATAAAACGTTGGAAATGACTGCATCTTCATGCACCAATCGGCGTGGGAACATCAATGAATTAATTTCGTCTGTCGAGAGAGGTGAAGGAAACAAAAATGATAAAACAGACCAATTCACTTCCATGAAATCGCAATTAAAAACTGATTTCTTGAATGCACAGGAATTATGTAATACAGACAAACTAATGAAGGTTCTGTGTTCTGAAAGATGCTTGCGCTGCAGTCATGTGGTGTCAAAATATGTAGAAGTTGTTCCAATGTTAGATCTTCCAAATACTTTAGAAAAATATGCTGAGGAGCACCTTCAAGCACATTCTTTAAAAAAATTGCAATGCACTTGTTCAACTAACGAAAAGGTCAGGCAGTGTAGGCTTGTATCTCCTGCAAAGGTTTTAATAGGGATTGTAGAGAAAGATGTTTCTTTAACAATAGAAGAATCATTGCCTATATGCTCAAAGGGGTTTGGGAACCTGGGTACCTACAAGCTGCTCAATGTAGTCATTGTAGGTAGTAATGGTGTAGAGACATATCAGCGGGAAGGAGAAACTTACAAACTTGTTAAGGGTGGTAAACGAACAAGTCACGAGTTTAACTCAACGCAAATCCAGAGCAAAACTAGTGACCAAGATTATTTCCTCATATACATAAATAAACACGTCATAGATTACACTAGAAAACTATCGGTTAAGTCAGGGTTAATAGGAGCACTAGCGGGGTTAGCTAAAGGGTTTAACAATACGGTTTTAGATAACATTCCTGCAATCCATGGTGATGAGTTACCTGAAAGTCATACTGTAAACAAGTTTTGTTTGGGAAGAAGAGATCTTTCAATTCTAACCACTAATGATTGGTTTAACGATGTAATCATCACATCATATATCACCTTAGTCAATCAAAACGTTCCGTCGTCTGCTCATCAGGTTTTAGTCATGGATGCTTGCTGGGCCGGTAGTAGAATAACAAAAAATCGCAATCCACATTGGTATACGGCTGAAGCAAATCAGCTCAATAGGAACAGAAATTGGGTGCTTTATAATTTAGTTGTACTTCCCATATCTTATAGTAGCCATTGGATTCTTTTTGTAGTTGAACCCAAAGCTTTAATCTTAACTATCATGGATTCCCTTGGAAAAGCGTCCACAGAAATAATACTAGCCGCAAAAAGAGCAGTTTGCATGTATGCACGGTCTGTTATAGAAAGAAGATGGTTACAAATAGATTCAACAGAAAAATCTATGAGTAGAATTAGGAATGTAATGCTTCAAGAAATACTGGAGAAGAAATTAGTACCATTGTAAAGTTTAACACCATATGTCAAATACCAAGTCCCTCAATAAATTTGGCAGACTATCTGAATTTGCAACTGTGGTTCTGTTTATCTATCTATCTAACTATCTATCTACGATTAAAACGAATTTGTTTTCCTTTTCTAAACAGATTAATGAACTTTATTAAAAATTATATGAACATTATTTGCAGTATTTTGTAAGCCTTGTTTATAATGAGCTCAATCTATTACAATTCTTCTGTCCCATTTGCAGCCAACATAAAATTCTGTAGAACTTTGCAAGAATTATGAACATGCCACGCAAAAAGGGCAATTTCTAGAAAAAAGGGCACCTTCAAAGGGAAATCGCAAAGCAAAAATATACAATTTTTTAGACATTGGTATATATATACCCCTATATTGTGTTTACATTATCATGATTTCAATATTTGTTTCACTTTATACATCATACTGTGCAGTTAGGTGTGATGGTCTGAAAATTCATTTGCGAGCGAGCATAGCGCGAGGAAAAAATGAAAATTTGTGCGGTCGAAGTGCCAAAAATTACATCTTATAAAGAAGAAAAACCCAATCCTGATGGGGTTATAAGCACATTCTCATAACGGAAGACTGAAAAGACCTTTGATAAGTAACTTGATTATAACATCTATAAATGCGAGCGAGCTTTGGGGGAAATTGCTCTTAGTCGCTTGAAATTAGGGGCACGTTTAATGGTGAGAAGAAAGGGGACACTTATCGAAAGGGATAAGACACTTATTAGAAGAAAAAAGGAGCACGTGTCAAAGTACAAAGGCACTCACCAGAGATGAAAAAGGCACTTATGAGAATGGGAAATGGGCATTTGTCGACAGAAAAGAGGCACCCATCAGATTTTGATAGGGGCATTTAGAAGAAGTGAAAAGGAGCATTTATGAAAAAGGAATAGGCTCCTTATTAGAAAGGAAAAAGGGGCACGTATCATTGTTAAAAAGGGCAATTATAAGAAGTGAAAAGGGACACTTATGGCATCTGAAAAGGGGCACTGACCATATATGAAAAGAGGCACTTATGAGAATGAAAAAGGGGCACTACTAATAAAAGGAAATATGCATTTGTTGAAAGAAAGGGGCATCAATCACATTTTAATAGGGGCATTTATCGGAGGTGAAATGGGTTTTTTATGAGAAGGGGGAAGTGGCTCTAATTAAAAAGAAAAAGTGGCACATGTTAAAATAAACGGGGCATTTTTAGAGATGAAAAGAGCACCAATCAGGAGGGGAAGGTACTTGTCAAAGTAAAAACGAGTATCTCTCAGAATTGAATAGGGTCATTTACAAGAGATGAAAAGGGGCACTTAAGAGAAGGGGAATGTGCTCTTTTTTATAAATGGGGGCATCGATCGGATTTTAATAGGGGCATTTATCGGAGGTGAAATGGGGCTTTTTTGAGAAGGGGGAAGTGGCTCTAATTAAAAAGAAAAAGAGGCACATTTTAAAATAAGCAATTCATTTATCAGAGATAAAAAGGGGTCATTATGAGAAGGGGAAGGGGCACTTATAAGAAGGAAAAAGAGCATTTATTAGCCAGGAAAAGCGGGACGTGTCAAAATAAAAGGGGCATTTATTAGAGATGAAAAGAGCACTAATCAGGAGGGGAAGGGGCACTTTTCAAAGTAAAACGAGTATCTCTCAGAATTGAATAGGGTCATCTGCAAGAGATGAAAAGGGCACTTATGAGAAGGGGAATAGGCTTTTTTTATAAATGGGGCACTCATCAAAGGAAAAGGGGCACTTATTAGAAAGGAAAGGGGGCTCATGTGAAAATATAAGGTGCGCTTATCCGAGTTAAAAAGGGGGTAGTTATTAAAAGGGGAAGGGACACTTGTCAAAGTAAAACGAGTATCTCTCAGAATTGAATAGGGTCATTAACAAGAGATGAAAAAGGGCACTTATGAGAAGGGGAGGGGCTCTTTTTTAATAAATGGGGCATCGATCAGATTTTAATAGGGGCATTTATCGGAGGTGAAATGGGTTTTTATGAGAAGGGGAAGTGGCTCTAATTAAAAAGAAAAAGGCACATGTTAAAATAAATAAACGGGGCATTTATTAGAGATGAAAAGAGCACCAATCAGGAGGGGAAGGCACTTGTCAAAGTAAAAACGAGTATCTCTCAGAACTGAATAGGGTCATTTATTAGAGATGAAAAGAGCACCAATCAGGAGGAAGGCACTTGTCAAAGTAAAAACGAGTATCTCTCAGAACTGAATAGGGTCATTTACAAGAGATGAAAAAGGGCACTTCAGAGAAGAGGGATGTGCTATTTTTTTATAAATTGGGGCATCGATCAGATTTTAATAGGGGCATTTATCGGAAGTGAAATGGGGCTTTTATGAGAACAGGGAAGTGGCTCTAATTAAAAGAAAAAGTGGCACATGTTAAAATAAATAAACGGGGCATTTATCAGAGATAAAAGGGGTCATTATGAGAAGGGCAAGGCACATATAAGAAGGAAAAAGAGCATTTATTAGGCAGGAAAAGGGACATGTCAAAATAAAAGGGGCATTCATTAGAGATGAAAAGAGCACTAATCAGGACGGGAAGGGGCACTTCTCAAAGTAAAACGAGTATATCTCACAATTGAATATGGTCATTTGCAAGAGATGAAAAGGGCATGAGAAGGGGAATAGGCTTTTTTATAAATGGGGGCACTCATCAAAGGAAAAGGGGCACTTATTAGAAAGGAAAGGGGGCACATGTGAAAATATAAGGTGCGCTTATCCGAGTTAAAAAGGGGTAGTTATTTAAAGGAAATTGACACTTGTCAAAGCTAAAGGGGCAGCTCTAAGATTTGAATAGGGTAATTATCAGAGGTGAAGGGGCGCTTATCAAAAGTGAAAAGGGGCGCTTCTCGTACATGAAAAGGGGCACTTACTAGATATTAAAAAGGGCACTTATTGCAAAGGAAAATGAGAACTTGTCGAAGGAAAAGGGGATATGGATAGATGAATAGAGAGAGTAAGGAGAAAGACAGAGAGCGAGAGAGAGAGAAAAGAGAGGGAGAGAGAGAGAGAGAGGGAGAGAAGGGGTAGGGTAATGTAAATGGCAGAGGATGATTCCAGATGGAGAGGAGGGGTACAATAGACTGGAAAGGAATGAGAAGGAAAATAAGAAAACTTAAAAGAAGATGTCTATTATAAGGGAATTGGAGAAAGAGAGAGAGAAAGAAAGAGAGAGAGATAAAGAGACAGAGAGATAAAGAGAGAGAGAGAGAGAGAGAGAGAGAGAGAGAAGGGGTAGGGTAATGTCAATGGCAGAGGATGATTCCAGATGGAGAGGAGGGGCAAAATAGACTGGAAAGGAAAATAAGAAAACTTAAAAGAAGATGTCCAGTATTATAAGGGAATTGGAGAAAGAAAGAGAGAGAGAGAGAGAGAGAAAGGGGTAAAGGAAATGTAAATGTAAGAGGCTGGTACCTGAGCGCGCGTTAGAAGGGAAGGAATATAATTATAGATAGAAAGAAAATTATATAATATGGATAGATGAAATAGAGAGAGTAAGGAGAAAGAGAGATATATATATATATATATATATATACAGAGAGAGAGAGAGAGAGAGCGAGAGAAAAGGGGTAGGGGTGATGTAAATGGAAGAGGCTGATACTAGAGCGCACGAGAAAAGGAAAGGAATATGTTGATACTAAATGATAGATACAAAAAACAATATCTGGATAGATAGAAAATACAGGAACCATCAAGGAATGAGTGGAAGGGATATAAACTGAGGAAAATGTGTGAGAGCAACTGAAATACAGACAAACAATGAAGGAAGAGAGAGGGGGAACAGAGAAAGATATGTTTTGTATGTTAGCCAACAAATGGAACCCTTATGTTGTTGTTGTTTTTTTTTTTTTTTGGTGTTATCGGCGTTTCATTCTTTGTGAGAATATTTACGCCTTTCAATTTTTTTTTCGTATACTATTGTAAATTCGTTCTCTTCATAAATCTCTAGTTTTTTAACATATTATCTTTTCTTTCCCCCTTTCTTCTTCTTCTTTCCCTTCTTCCTCTTCCTTTTTTTAAATGGCTTAATCTCAGATCTACTGGTCCACTTATCATTCCCAATGGGTTAGAGAGAGAGAGAGAGAGGGAGGGGGGATATATTAATGTAGATATAAAAGAAAGAAAGGAGAAAAGAGAAGAATTGATATAGATTTATAAAGATAGAGGAACATGCAGGGAATGAAAGGGAGGGACAAATTAAGGCTGAGGAAGAAAGGATAGTCTGGAGAAAATAGAGAGAGAGAGAGAAAGAGATCGAATGTGAGGGGGGGGCGGTGAGAGAAAATGACATTAAGAAGAAGGGAGAGAAAGAGAGGTAGACTGACTAACAATTCGGGATGAATCTTCAACAATAACTTGTTCAAATAATGGTCATGATTTAAAAGTCGTTATCTTTCTTACCTGTGTCAATTTTCTTATATTTTTGAAGTATTTTAACTAAAAACGAAGACACTTTCTCACAGTTTTCACGGCAAATCGGTGCACAATACAAGTGTAAACCTATGGTGTAGTGCGGGCGCGTGTGTGAAGTTAGCGACTGTAATCTCAGATCCTCATTAAAATCATGTAAGTAATTTATCATTACGGTCGCTAACTTCACGCACGCGCGCGCGCCCGCATCCCACCGTCGGTAGGGTATGCAATTATAGTGCATGTCGTGTGTACCAATGCTCAGGTTCAATTAACTTGTTGCCAGTGGAAACCGGTTGGTCCTTTTCCATAATCCATCTGATGAGCCGAGTACCTCTTAGAACTTCCTTTCCTGTATACCGGTTTGAAGACACCATAGCAAACAATTCTATTGTTATCATGCGGTCACGGTTCGGTGCACACGAGTGGTCGCTGAGTTGTGGTCGCTAGAAGTAGTCCAATCTCTTTCTGGGATTTTTTTTAAAGAG